>BDRX01000122.1:0-25306 GCA_003203535.1 Raphidocelis subcapitata | reverse complement strand
TTTTGTTTTGTTTTGTTTTGTTTTGTTTTGTTTTGTTTTGTTTTGTTTTGTTTTGTTTTGTTTTGTTTTGTTTTGTTTTGTTTTGTTTTGTTTTGTTTTGTTTTGTTTTGTTTTGTTTTATTTTGTTTGGTCTGGTCTGGTTGCATCGCGGCCCTCGAGGCAGTTCACAGCAGGCAGTGACGACGGGGAAGAAGCGGCCGACGCGGGGCCGCCGCCGCCGCCGCCGCCGCCGCCGCCGCCGCCGCCGCCGCCGCCGCCGCCGCCGCCGCCGCCGCCGCCGCCCGGCCGGGCCCCTCACCGCCGCGAGCGCTGTGCATATGATGGCTGACCGCAGCGCCAGCTCCACCTCGTCCTCCCCCATTGTAAGGCCCCCTATGGTGCGCCCGCTGAGCGATGAGAGCTCGTAGTAACGGGAGGCGGCCTCGAGGAAACTGCCGGAGGGGGGTTTCGTTCGGGGTTGGGGCGGTTTGCGGAGGTTTTTTTGTGGGGGGGGGCTCCGAATGACTTTGACTAGGGGGCTTGGCGATCCCCGGGCGAAGAGAGCGGGCGAAGAGCCGCCGTGATTTGAGGTGCGGCGGAGCAGCCAACGGGCGCGCAATGGGTGGGGCGGCACCGGTCCGGGCCCAGGCCTTAACAGGCATGTGAGCGCCGAAAGGCCTGCAGGGGAAAAGCCCGCGGCGGCGCCTGCTGCCAGCCGGCCGGCCGTCCGCAACCCGTTTCAGGCGCGTCGCCCCGCCTCCCCCCTCCGATGACTCATGACTCATGAGTCATGACTCATGAGTCATGTACGTACCGCCTTTTCGAGTCCATGATGCGCGCGTAGCAGGTTTTGTACTGCAGCTCCAGCACCTCGTCCTTCGCCGCGCCCATCAGGCTGCTGGCCTTCTTTATGAACTGGGGGGCGGGGGGCGGGGGGTTGGGGGGGCAGAAGGTTTGGGGTTGGGGGGGGAATCGTGGGTGCGTTCCCGGGCCCCTCTTCTCTTTTTTGGCCCTTTTTTGGGCCGCGCTGACCCCAACACTTCCCTCTCAAACACCCCCATTCCCAAAAAGCGCCCCCCCCCACCGCTTCAGCGCTGACGGGGTCGTCGTCCTCCAGGTACAGCATGGCTATGCGCACGTTCTGGCGCAGCCGGTACGCGGGGTCCACGTTGCGCACGCCTGCAGCGGGGGTTTGGGCGGCGGTTGCCGTCGGTTGTTTGCGTTTTGCGTTCCTGCTTGACGGCACTGTCAGTACGCACGCTGAGACACGCACGGCCGCACACACACAAGCACACACCAAACACATACAGACACACAGATAACCAGCACAGCGCGCACACAGCGCAGGGAATGGGTAACAAACAAACAAACAAACAACCAAACAAGCGCGCACCCGAGTCCAGGTCTATGCCCGCCAGCGTCTGCGCCGCCTGCGCCCACTCCTCCTCGCCCTCCAGCACCGCGGCCAGGTTCTCCCGCAGCACGGTGGCCTGCTCCTCGAAGGACACCTGGCGCGGCGCGAGGCGCTCGAGCGCGCTGGGGGGGGGGGGGGGGGGGGGGGGCGGCGCGGGGGCCGGGGCGGGGGGGCGGTGGGCGGGCATGGGGAGGGGGCGCGCGCGGTGCAAAGAGCAGGAGCGGCGGGGCTGGAAGCCCGCACAGCGGGGCAAACAACAGGGTGGCAGTAAAGCCCAGCAACCGGGTCGAGCAGTCAAGTAAGGACGCAAAGGCAAGGCAAAGGCAAAGGCGAGCGCCGCCGCGCGCCGCCGCTCACTGGCGCGCGACGCTCTTGTGGATGTCAGCGGGCAGCTTCCCGACCTCCAAGGCAAAGGCCTGGAGCACCTGGCGGCTGATAACCAGCTGCACCTCGTCGGAAAGCACTGGGAGGCGGCGGGAGGGTTTAGGGTTAGGGAGGCGGCGGGGGGCGGGGCCGCGGGCGGGGTGGGGTGGGGTCCCCTTGGCTGTGCGCGTGGGGGAGGGGTCCCAGCTGCTGCCGCTGAGCTCCTGCTGCCGCTGCCGCTGCTGCCGCTGCTGGCGGGCGTGCCCGCGCCATGCAGGCCATGCGGCGCGCATGCACGCACTGTGGTCCACGAAAGCGTTGCACGTCTCGACGGCGGGCGCCGCCAGCAGCGCCGCCAGCAGCTGCCGGTACAGCTCCAGCTTCTGCTTCTGGTCCGGCTTCTCGGCGATCGCCGCCAGCTGCGCCTCTATGTCTGACATGGCTGCTGCCGCCGCAGCAGGCGCCGCCGCGAGGCGGTGCAGCGGCGCGGCGCGGCGCGGCGCGCGGGGCGGGCGCGGGGTCCCTCGCAGCGGCGTCCCCGAGGCGCGTGTCGCGCGGTGTCAATGGAACAGAGGCAACCTCCTCAGGGTTTGTGGTCGGTGAAAAGGGGACAAGCGGCCGCGAGATCGAGGCCCAGATCGTTCGGCACGGCGCGGGTGCCGGGGGCAGCTGCTGCCGGAGGCTCGAATAGATCGGGGCTGCGTTTCGTTGTCTCGTGCGCAACATATGAAAACTACGGCCTCCCCCGGCCTTGAACTTCGCAGTGAGTGCAGAAGCGGGCGCATCAGCCTTGCCGCCCCCCCTGGACGTGGCACGCCGGCGTGGGGAGACCGCACGCCGCGATGTCGGATTCGGACGATGAGGTCCTGAGCTTTAAGCGCAAGCCCCACGCGGAGCCTGCCGCCGGTGGTGAGGAGCGGGCGCCTGGGCGGGAGAGATCGAGGAGGTCGTTGCCGCGCGCCCAGAGCCCGCCCCCGCCCCGCAACCGCTCTGCGATGCCCCTGGGCGGCCGAGAACCTCAAGCCCGCCACCTACGGGGCCATCCCGCCCTCGCCTGCGCTCCACCGCAGGCGCGAAACAGCACGGCAGCGACGGCGGCGCGGCGCAGAAACCGCACCACGCCGCGGCCGAGCCCGCGGCGGCCAAGGCGGCGACGGCGACGGCGGCGGCGGCGGCAGAGAAGCAGCACCACGCGCCCGCGAGCAAGCCGCACGCGGCGGGGGAAAAGCAGCAGGCGCACGCCAACGGCCACGCCGCCGGGGCTGCCAACGCAGACGCCGCAGCGGAGGCGCATGGTGGGCACGACCTGCGCTCGCACCAGCCGCACGCCGAGCCCGCGCTGGGCAGGCGGCCGTCGGCGGACGGCGGCGCCGCCGCGGCGGTCGGCAAGCGCGCCTCGGGCGACGGCGGCGGCAAGCGGCGGTCCGCAGACGGCGGCGGCGACGGCCACGGCAAGCAGCAGCACGCGGCGCCGCCGCCACCACCACAGCAGCAGCAGCAGCAGCACGACGGCAAGGGCCACGGCGCCAAGTCGCCGGCGGAGGCCAAGCCGGTGAAAAAGGAGGAGAAAAAGGAGGAAGCCAAGCCCGATCCCAAGCCCAAGCCCGAAGCCGGGGGCAAGCCGCCGACGGGCAAGCCCGCCCGCAAGTCGGACGCCGGCGGCGACGGCGGCGCGGCGGCGGGCAAGGCCAAGGACGCGGCGGCGGCGGCGAAGCCGGCGGCCAAGCCGGCGGCAGCCAAGCCCGCGGCGGCCAAGCCGGCGGCAGCCAAGCCGGCCGCTGCGGCGGCTGCGAAATCGGAGGCCGGCGGCGGCGTGCGGCAGGGCAAGAAGGAGTACGACCTGCCCGGTCAGACGCGCGAAACGCCGCCAGAGGCGCGTGGGCCTGGCCGCGGGATCGGGGGGCGCGGGGCCGGCCCCAGGCTGTGTGCCGGGCGCAGCTGGGCCGCCCAGGTTGCAGCGAGTCAAAGCGCACACGCGAGGTGTTGCCTGCCTTAGTCAGCACCCGGGCTGCCTCGCCGCGCCCGCCGGGCGCGCTGCCCCGCCGGCCTGTGGCCTGCAAGCTGCCGGCCCTGACCCCGCCTGCCGCTGCCCCCCCCCCCCCCAAACCCTGCAGAGTGACGGCATGCGGAAATTCTACACCTCGCTTTTGGAGCAGAACCCGGACAGCGAAATGGCCAAAAAGTGGTGCTGCATGGTGCGCGCGGGCGCGCTAGGCTGTTTGCTGCGTTGTTTGCTGTGCCGCCCCACCCTGCGCGGCAGAGGGGCGCCGCGCGCGCCCGAAGAGAGGTCGCGACCTGAGCGCCACACGGCTCACGCCCGCTTCCCTGCCGCCGCGCGCCTCCCCCATCCCAACCCCACAGCACGGGCTCCTGCCCGAGGAGGAGGCTGCCGCGTGGGTGCGCGCCAACAAAGGCTCCAAGGCGACGCCCTCCAAAAGCCGCCCCGCCAGCGGCGCCCGCGGCGGCGGCGGCGCGGCCGCCAAGCGCAGCGGCGGCGGCAAGAAGGCCGGCGGCGGCGAGAAGCGGCCGCGGTCGGCGCCCGCGAAGCGCGCGCGAAAGGCGGCGGCCAGCGACAGCGAGAGCGACGATGACAGCGACGACGAGCCTCTCGCCAAGCGGCGCCCGGCGGCGGCGAAGAAGACGCCCAAGGCGGCCGCCAAGCCCGCGGCCAAGCCGGCGGCCGCCAAGGGGTCTGGCGGCAAGGGCTCCGGCGGCAAGGGCGGGCTGGCCCAGAAGGAGCAGCTGTTTGGAGGGGGGGACGACAGCTCAGACGACGACGTGCCCCTGGCGGCGCGGTTCGCCAAGTGAGGCCGCTGGCGGCGGCAAGGGAGGCCCCTGCGGCTGCTCGGGCCGGGCTCAGGCCGAGCAGCAGGCTCGGGTGTGGCCCTGCCGGCGCGGCTGCTAGGGCTGCGGCCGCCGCCGGCTCCCGCGCCCATCGCCCTCTGTTCCACCCAGTTTTGACTCTCCCCCTCCGCCGGCCGCCCGCGAAAGCGCGCCCTCTTCGCCGCCCGCGCGCCCGCCCGCCGCGCGCCGCCGCCCCGCCCCTGCGACCGCCCTTCTGGCGCGCGCACCACGGCGCGGCGCGCGGGCGGCCAAGTTTATCCCGCCGCGTTGTTTTCTTTGTCGGCGTGTGCTTTGTCAGCGCGCGGATCCGTCTTTGACTGGCCGCCGCCCGCGCCCGCCGCGCCGCGCGGGCGGCCGGCCGGCCCTGGGACTGGCGGCCCCCGGTCGCCGCCCGGGGCTGGGGCCGTGCGCGGCGCGGCGCGCGGGCGGCCGGCCGCTCGCCCTTCCCCCGATGCACAGAGAGTGTGTGTTGCTGACTGTACCGGTAAATTTGTGACTGGCGCACTTCAAGTGGGTAACATCCAGCGCTCGCGTCGGTCTCCGCGGAGCGTGGGGCGGGCTTGGCGGCGGTACTGCAGGCGGCACCAGGCACACCCGCCCGCCGCCGGCGTGCGGCCCGCTTTCAGAGGGGCTGGCGCGCACTGACATTGTGCGCGATCGCTCATTGCGCGACGGATCTCACGGCTCCGGCAGCCAGACGCGGGCTCAGCGAGCTCAGGGGCCTCTCGTTCCACCGCGGCCTCGTTTTTCCTGGCCTGCCGGCACCGTGCCCATTCGAGGCCGTGACTCCTACAAAAAACCTCCGCAGCTCCAGAACCGCGCAGGGCGATCGCTGGCGCGCCCCGCCGTCGAGCGCGCCACCTCCGCGCCGCCGCCGCTGCCGCTGCCCGCGCCTCTCGGGCGCCATGGCCGCGCGCGCCGCCGCCCTCGCCGCCGCGCGGGCGGCGCTGGCCGCGCCGCTGGTGTTCACGGCTTACTACCTATTGGTTCTCGGCACCTGGCGCTGGCGGGACGACGCCGCCTGGCAGCACTTCCCGCCCCGCTTCGGCTGCGATGACAAGGCGCTCCTCGACGCGTGCACGGCGCAGCAGGCGCGAGGAGGGCGGGGAGCGCGTTTTGATTGAACAGGGCGCGCGCGCGCGAGCTGGCGCCCCATTGCAAGCCTTTGACCGCGCATCCCAAATGATCAGCCCCCAGCCCCCCCCCCCACTCGTTGTCAGCGGCGCCCCCCCCCCCCACACACACACTAGTGAGCGGCCCCCGGCCCGGTTCTTCCTTCCCCCCCAGCCGCCAAAACGTTTCTTTCAAACCCGCTGCAACCCCGCAGGCCGCCTGGCTGCTCGCGCCGCCCGCGCTCGCGGGCGCGGCGGCCATCGCGCTGCTCTGGCTCCAATCCGCCGCGGGCGGCGAGGCGGCCGCCGCGCCGCCCCGCCTCGGCCTCCTCGGCCGCGCGGCCGCGGCGCAGCTGCCGCCGGCGCGGTTTTGGGCCGGCTGGTGCGGCGGGCTCAGCGGCGCGGACGCGGCCGTCGTGGCGTTTGGGCTCGCCTTCAACGGCCTTTGGGCGGCGGCGATTTTGGGGCGGTGGGTGGGGGGTGGTTGAGGCGCATGCCAGCGCACGTCGGGCCGTGCACGCCGCCGGCATTGAATTGCAGCACGCGCAGACAGGGGGGGCTGGTGCCGCTGCGGCTGCGGGGCTGGTGCTGCTGCGAGGGGCTGGGAGGTTTGGCCTCTGCCCGTTTGCGGTGCTGCTAAACTCTTAACCCGAAAAGTCAAAAGCGCAAAACCTCCCCCCTGGCAGTTACTACTCTTTGGCCGACCTGCTGGCGCGCCTGGACCGCGGCACCCCGCGGTGGGCCATCCAAACGGAGCTCACCGCCATCGGCCTGGGGGTGGGTGGGGGCGGTTTGGGGTTTGAGGGTTGAGGGTATAGGGGTTGGGATTGAAAAAGGGTTGGCGGTCAATACGGTGGTGCGACGGGGCCATGCTGGTTCAAACCCACCCCCAAACCCCCACAAGAAGGCCAAAACAACAAGGCCCGACTTGGAATGCAGCACAAAAGAGCAGCGGAACGCCCCAAAAAGCACAAAAAAACCCCATAAATGTAAAGACAAGTGAAAAAACGCCCCCAAAACGGCAGGCGCTCCTGTACCCCAACCTGCTGCTCCTGTTCTACCCCATCAGCCGCGGCTCGGCGCTGCTGCAGGCGCTGGGGGTCAGCTACCCCTCCGCAGGTGGGGGGCTGGGGGGGGCTGGTTTTTTAGGTCCGGGCGGTGCTTTGGGGGGGAGCTGGCTGCGTCGCTGCTAGCGACTCGCTGGCTGTTCGAGGCCCGGACCCCAAACCAGCAACGACGGGTAAAGAAAGGCCCCGAACCCCAACCCCCAAACAAAAAAGTGAGGTGCCACCGGTGGCTAGGCCATTACGTGATGGCTCGCCAACCCCCCTCCCCCACCCAAAACCAAAACCTCCCACTCCCCCAAAAACCCACACCCAAAACGAAACAGTGAGGTACCACCGGTGGCTGGGCCATTACGTGATGGCGCTGGTGACGGCCCACAGCCTCGGCTTTTGGGGGGTGTGGCTGGCGCTCGGGGAGTGGCGGGGGCAGGCGCTCGATTTCGGCGCGAGGTGGGGGCGGCGGTTGGGTTTTGGGGGGGGTTGGCTTTTGGCGTTTGGTGGGTGGCCTGGGTGGCCTGGTTTGCTTGCCGATATGAGGGGGTGGATACGCCGCGGCTCGCTTTCTCTGGCTGTCCCGGATTTTGGACCCAACCCCCCAACCCCCCTCAACTCCCCAAACACCCCCACACCCCCCACCCCCACCCCCCAAAACGGACAAAACACACACAACAAACAGGGTGAACAACCTGATGGGGGCGGTGTCCTTCCTGTCCGGACTGGCCCTTTGGACAACCTCGTTCGAGGCAGTCCGGAGGGCGAGCTACGGACTGTTCTACGCCGCGCACCACATCGGCTTCTGGGGGTTTGCGCTGGCGGGGCTGATGCACGTGCAGAGCATGGTCTGGTGAGGGGTGACAAACGGGATTGGGGGTTTGAGGGATTCGGGTTTTAAGGGATTAGGGTTTGGTTTAGGGATTGGGGTTGAGGGCTTTGGGGGGTTCGCGCTGTCAGGGCTGATGCACAAGCGAAACTGCAAATGCATGCTGATGCACGTAATCAATCCCCAAATCCCGCGGCTCGCCCCAAAATGACTAATCAAAAAAAGGTACTTCGTGCCCGGGCTGATATTTTACGCAATCGACGGCGCGTACCGCGTTACCCAGGCCATCGGGCGGCCGGCGACCGTACTGCAGGCCGCCGCGCCCGGCGGAGAGCAGGCGAGGGCTTTTGGGTGGGGGCTTGCTTTGTTCTTGTTGGTTCTTGAGTGGGAGGACACAGCGCAGTCATATCAAACACTCTCTGCCCCACTGCGAGGTGTTTCGAACACTCAACCATATGGTTCCCGCAACCCAATCCAAAAACGTCCCCAAATCACCGAAAACGCAGGCCTCTGTCGCGTCGCTGCTCATTGCGGCCCCGCCCTACGCCGTCGCCCCTTCTGGCTTCGTCTGGCTGCAGGTGGGGGGCTGCGGATGGTTGGGGTCGGTTGGTTTTGGTTTTGGTTCGGCCGGTTTTGGTTTTGGCTGGGTTTGGTTGGGGTCGGTTGGTTGGGGTCGGTTGGTTAAAGTTTCCCGGCGCTTGGTCGAAGTTTTTTGGGGGCAGACGGTGAGAACTGCGCGGCCTCAAACTGCACAGCAGTTCCGCCCGCCGGCCCCCGCGCCCACTGATTGGCCCCGCACACCCCCCCCCCCTCCAATTCACCCCCCCACACACAACCCGAGCCCTTGCCCCTAAACAACAGAACGTAACATTTAAAAACCAAACAAACCCCAAACCCGCCGCCGCCAGGCTCCTGAAATCAGCCGGCTCGAGTGGCACCCTTTTGAGTACACCCTCCACCCCATCCCCAAGCCCGATCCGAATTCGAATTCGAATTCGGAGCCGGATTCGAATTCGGATTCAAATGAGGGGGCCGCCATGCTGATCCACGCGAAGGCCTACGACCGCTGGACCTCGCGCCTCGTCCGCCTCGTTGCGGCGCGCGGGTCCGAGGTTGCGCTGCGCGCGGAGGGGCCCTATGCCGACGCGCCGCTGTTCGCGCAGTGCGCGGGGGACGACGCAATCGTCATCGTTGCGGGTGGGTCGGTTGTCACTTTTTGTGATTTGTTTTGTTCTGCTTCGTTTTGCCTCGTCTTGCTTTGTTTTGGCAGGCTTGCGTTCTTCGGGGCCGCATGCCTTTAGAGCCCGCCTAACAGTGCATAACCACTCACCCTCTGTCCATTCGCCTTGCCGCGCCCCCGACATGCTAATTGCTCCGCCTCCCCCCATCTCAAAAACCTCCTTCCGCCCCCTCCCCCTCAAAAGGCGGCATCGGCATCGCCGCGGCGCTGTCCCTGCTGGAAGACCTCCCCTCCACCGCCCCCTCCAGCCGCGCGGCGCGCGCGCTGCTGGTTTGGACGGCCCGCCACCCGGCCGAGCTGCTGCTGCTGGCGCCCCGCCTCATGGAAGCTGCCCGCGCAGGCGGGGTGGAGCTATCCGCCCACGTCCACTATACAGGCAAAGAGGAAGACCTGTTGGCCGCGTCCGAGGCGGCGGCGCGCGCGCCCGAGGCGGCGGCGCGCGGTGTGCCCAAGGCGGCCGCTGCGAGCGCGGCGGAGGGGCCCGAGGCGGGGGCCGAGGGGCCGTCGGGGGCCGGCTCGCCGCTGTGCCCCGTGCTGGCGCTGGGCGGCAGCCTCGGCGCGCAGGCGGCTCACAAGCTGGCGGCCCACCTTCTGGCCTGTGCGGGTGCGCGTGTACATGCGCGCGCGCGCGTGTGTTTGTACTGCCAGCGTGCCTGCGCGAGTGCGTCCGCGGCTGGCACCAAACAACCCCCAACCCCCACCCCCCAATCCCCAACCCCCAATCCCCAATCCCCACCCCCCCAACCCCCCCAGGCGCCTTTGGGGCCCTGCTGTTGGTGCGCGCCCTCGCCACCGTCCGCCCCGACCGCCCCTGGCCCGTCGCCGCGGCGGGCGCCGCCTACGTCTTCGCCGTCGCCGCCGGCGCGACGCTGCCCGGCATGCTGCTCCTCCTCGCGTCGTCCCCGCGCCGCGGCGCCAACCCCCGCCGCGGCCGCGGCGCAGCCGCCGCCGCCGGCGGCGACGGGGCGGGCGTGTCGGAGCCACTGCTGGGCGGCCAAGGCGCCGGCGCCGCCGCCAAGCCCGCCGCCGCCCGCGCCCCGCCGCTGGCGCGCGTCGTCGCCGCCGCCGGCGGCGGTGGCGGGCCGCGGCTGCTCGTCCCGCTCGGCGGCGGCGCGCCAGAGGCGGCGCTGGCTCTTCACGCGGGCAGGCCAGACCTGCGGGCCCTCATCAGCGGCTGGCTGGCCGGCCTGAAGCAGCTGCCTTCCGGCGACGCCGCCGCCGCCGCCGCCGCGGCCGCCGCCGCCGGCGCCTCGGACGGCGCCGCCTCGGACCGCCGCCCCCGGATCCAGGTCGGGTGTTTTGCTATGGGCCCGCAGGGGCTGCTCGACGAGGCCCAGGTGATCTGCAGCGAGATCAACAGATCTGGGGGCAGATCTGGGGGCCCCTTCATGCGCTTCGTGCAGCGGACGCACAACCTTTGACGGGGAAGCTCCTGCGCCCAGAAGCACCTTTTGGACGGGGGGCCATGTGCATGCGCCACTGCCGGACGCCTGGTGAACAGCGCTGGGCCCCGGCCGCCGACTGCAAAAAGCCGTCGTTTCCTCAAAGCCGGCTCAGCCGCTTAGACCCAGCTCTCAGCTGGTGGCGGCAGATACGCTCCCTAATTCCGGCTTCCACTGCCCCAAAACTGCCGAGGCGCCGAAATGCACGCAAGGGCGCTGCGCGCACCTTGCATCGCGCGCGCGCCCATTGCTGCGGCTCCAGGTGCCACCTTGACGGCCCATTAGTCGCCATTCGTCAAAGATTTACATCCGATTGCCGGCTGCGGCAATGTAACGAAACGCGGCCAAAAGGAACAAAAGCAGCAGCCACGAATTCGTAGAGTGCATTGCATGGGTTCCGCCCCGCGTGTCGCAGCGGGGCGTGGGGCGGGGGACGCGCAGCGAAACGAGCGCCGGCCGCCCCCACCGCTAATCGCCCTTTCCCCGCTCAGCGCGCGGCCCCGCTGCCGCCGCCGCCGCCGCCGCAGCAGCGGCGGCGGCACCCCCCTCCACCCCCGGCCCTCCCCGCCGCCGCCGCCGCCAGACGCTGACCTGCCACCCCGCCAGCGCGCCCGCGGCGGCGGCGGCGGCGGCGGCCCAGCAGGCCTTGACCGCGCGGGGGGCGGGCTGTTTGTAAAGGCCCGCGCCGAATTTGACGGAGAGCATCGTTTCAAGCGCCGTCATCTGGGGTGGGGTTTGGGGGGGGGCGTTTTCAGGGGGCAGGCTTTCTAGCTTTGGCGCGGGAACAGCCGGTTTGGTTTGGCGAGAAGGGATGTGGAGAAGGGGAGGCATTGCATCTGATAAGCACAGTGGCAAACCCCCCAAACACAATCCCTGAAAAACACAGGCGCTTCGCGTCGCCAAAACACACATTTTCTCGCAATTCAAACGCAGGGCAGCGGCGCCGCGCACCGCAATCGCGAGCCACGCAAACGTGCCCAGCTTGCTGAAGCGGCTCCACCCGCCTCCCCCCCTGCCGCTGGCGCCCTCTATAAACTCCCAATACTCCCGGGCCCCAGGGAGGGCGCACAGAAACCTGCGCGGGGCGGTTTTGGGGCGGTTTCGGGGCAGTTTTTGGGTGGCGGGGCGGTTTTGCGGCGGTGAGACGGCGGCGTGTCGCGGCGCGGCGCGGCGGCACGGTTGGTGCAGGTGTCCAAAACTGCAGCAGAAAGGCAACAGCCCCCCCCCAAAAAAAATCCCCCATCCCCACCACAGTATGAGGCGGTACGTGTTTAGCGGGTTGGTGGGCGGCACCCACAGCGCAAAGGCAACAAAAAGAGCAGCAAAAAGAGCAACAAAAGCTAAAAGAGCAAAAGCCCCCATCCCCACCACAGTATGAGGCGGTACGTGTTTAGCGGGTTGGTGGGCGGCACCCACAGCGCGAACTTGAGGAAGAAAACGTTGAGCTCGAACGCCAGCATCACGGCGACGGGCAGCATGGCCTGGAGAAACCGCTTGGGGCCTGTTTTCGTTTTTCGATTTGTTGTTTGGAGGGGGGTTAAAAAACTTTCAGCTCGAACGCCAGCATCACGGCGACGGGCAGCATGGCCTGGAGAAACCGCTTGGGGCCTGTTTTTCGATTTTTGGATTGCTGTTTTGATGAGGAGTTAAAGGCCAAGCCCCCCAGAGTAAAACGGCTTTACAACACTGTGGAGACTGCTTGAGCACGGTTTTGTGTTCGGGAACAGGTGTGAGGGTTTGCTTTTGGTCAAAGCACGGAGCAGAGGCGGGCTGCTTTGGCCAAACCCACGAAAAGCGTCCCTAACAAACGTTTGTGCGCTCACTTTTGAAGACCATCCACGCTGCAAAAGCAACAAAGCTCATTGAAAGCGTCCCTAACAAACGTTTGTGCGCTCACTTTTGAATACCATCCACTCCAGGCGCGTCCAGGAGTAGGGCAGCAGCTGCGCCACAGAGCGCTTGGCCTTTGGGTTGTTTCGGGTTCGGGCTTTTGGGCGGAGAGCAGGGAAAGCAGAGCGCTTGGCCGTGGGGCTGTTTCGGTTTTGGGGTTTTCGGCAGTGACAGCAGCCGGGACTTGGTCGATCAGTGCTGGCGCAGCCAAAAAGCAGGGGCCGCCCAACAAAGGGAGCAAGCCCCACCTTGTTCCTGAGGCCCTCCAGTTCCGACAGCCCCTGCCAGTTGTAGCGGGTGTAGCGCGCATCAAACCAGCGCACGGTCGCCATTCCGGCGGTTATGCCTGCCAACGGGGTTTTTTTTCGGATAACGGTTTGTTTGAGTGCGGCGGGTGGTTGGTTTGGGAGGCGCGGAGAGGATCGCAGCGTTTCTGCCTGCCAAGGGGGCGGCGGTTTGGCTTGCTTCGGCCGGTCCGCTGAGGGGGTGGGCGCGGGGGTGTGGCAAAGACAGCGGGTCGCCAGTAAAGAGCGGGTGCGGACCCGCTGAAACCCCCCAAAGTTTGTCCCCAAATCTGGGAATGCGAGATTGTGCAAGAAAACACCCCGCACCCAGGAAGTTGCAAATTGCAATGTCGAGGATCAGGCTGTCCCACCAGCATTCGTTGAAGTTCGGGAGCATGTGCTGTGGGGTCGGTTTTGGTTATTTGAGGGGGGGATGCGGTCAATGCCAGGTTGGTCCATGTCGGCGGTCAAACGCGGCTGTCCAAGGCGCCGGTCAAAGCCAGCAGTCAAAGGCAGCGAGCGGTCAGCAGAGCCGGTCAAAGCCAGCAGTCAAAGGCGCCGGTCAACACAGCCGGTCAAAGGCGGCGGTCAAGATCGCCCCACCCTGAATGAGAGCTCCAGCAGCTCGAAGCCGATGGAGGCGGTCCAAAGCAGCGTGCGGTTGCGCAGCACCAGCGCCTGCGGGTTTGACCGGGGTTTGACCGGGCGTGATCGCTCGGGTTGTGGGGGGGAAGGTGGGCGGCGCTTCGTATAGGCCCTCTGGGCTGCAGGGGGCAGGGCGCAAAGCCTTCACACGCCCAAAAACACGCGCCCACCTTTGCCCACCAGCCCAGCGCGTGCGCGACCACAAACTCGTCCACCACCGTCCCCCTCAGCGCGCGCCAGTTGACGCCGGCGCCTCGGACGTAGAGGCGGCAGTCCGAGGCGTAGGTCCGGTAGTCAACCTCGGAGCCGAGGGAGGGGGAGAGGTGCTGACGGGGCGGGGCAGCGCGGGGCGGGGCGGGGCGGAAGGCGGGCGGGTGGGAGGCGGGCGGGCGGGCGGGCAGAGGTGGGGGAAGGGCGATCGGAGTGCGCATATGCCATGCGCGCTGCCGGCGTCTGCATGAAGGATGCGCGGCAGGGGCGGCGGCCCCTCACCGCCCCCCCCGCCCCCCGCCGAGGCGAAACCGGGCCGCCGGCCGGCTCTTGCAGTGCTCTGCAAAGCGCGGGCAGAAGGGGAAAGGCCGGGGCCGAGGAACTCACCCGCAGGAAACGGCGCGCGTCGTGTACGGTCTGGAACAGCAGGAAAACGAGCAGCAGCGCGTAGGCCACGAGCACGCCGTGCACCAGGCGCCACACGGCGGGGTGGGGGCGCGCCATCGAGGTGCGGGGTCCCTGCACTACGGAGTAGCCTGGGGGAGAGGGGGGTGTTGTTTAGGGGTTGTCACGCGGGGGGCGGTTTGTGAAGGGTTTGGCCCGCAATGTGAGGTGACTTGTGCGTGCAGGGGAGATGAGCCCTGCTGCCTGTGCTGCGCGGCGGGGCCCTTCCCCCCTCTCCCGCCCACTCACCTAGGAACACGAGCAGCGCGGCCCACACGCCCGCCGCGGCGCCGTCGCGGGACCATTCGCCGGCGGGGCCGGGGCGCGGCGGGGGCGGGGCCGGGTCGAGGACCCTTCCGTAGTGGGCCAGCAGCGCCAGGCCTGGCGGGGCGGATTTTCTAGAGTCGATTTGGATGGCATGCGTGCGACGCTGTGCAATGAATCAGGGATATGTAGGAAATGCAGCAAGCGCACCCCTCGCTCTCGCCCCTCGCGTGCGCACCCGCCAGAAGCACGGAAACGGTGTGCGGTGCGTAGAGGAAGGCCGTCGAGGGGTCCAGCCGCTGCAGCGCCGGGTGGGGGTCGTCTGGCACCGCGACGACCGGCGCCGCGGTGCCGGAGCCGGCGGCGGCGGCGGACGGGCTTGCGGCATCGTCCCCGCCCGCGGCGGGAGCGGCGCGGCGCCGGGGCGGCATCTCGGCCGCTGCGCCGTCCAGCCGCAGGGGCTCCGGCTGCAGCTTCGATCGGTCACTGGTACTGCGCTGAATGTATTTGCAGCCCCCGTTCGGGCTGGGAGGCCCGGGAAACGCGATCCCGGAGATCACTGGTGGGTTGGTGATCTGGTCGCGGCAACGCAGGCAATTAGGGGGCGCGGATTGAAACCTATTGGACTCTGCGACTTTTTCCACCTGCAAACGGCCCCAAACCCGGCTCTCGACGTTGGCAGCTGAGGGGGTGGCGCGCGCCAGGGGCTGTATGTAGCTCCGCCACGCGCCGCGATCGATTGAAGCGAACCTTATAAACTGTTTCGACGCGCCTCTAAACGTCTCAAGTCCTGGAGTCCGCGCGCGGCCCTCCACTCATCCACGGGACCTCGCAAACAAGCGCAGCCCTCGCGCTCTTTACGCGCCTCCACGGCGGCCTGAAGGGCGGCTGAAGCATACCAGGCGCGGGCAGTGACCGCCGCTGCTCGAGGGACCGCACCCGCCGCGGCAGCCCGAGCCGTGACCTGCGCCACGATGGCGGTCGAGGCGGCGCTCAACCCGGGCATGGAGGTGGCGGAGGGCGAGGTGGAGGTGGACGACTTCAACGATCTCAACCGACTGGGGGAGCTCGGCATCGGCGCGGGTGCGCTGGCTGTGGGAGCGGCGTCGAGGGCCGTGCGGCCGTTTTTGGCGGGAACTCCACGCGCACGCAGCGGCGTGGCATGCTGCGCAGGCAGCAGGCGCCAGGCGGCCCCCTACCAAACTGAGCCCAAACCTCACAACGCCCTCCCCGCCCGCAGCGGACATTAAGAAGGCCAAGGAGGGCGGCTTCCACACCTGCGAGTCGCTCATCATGTTCCCCCGCAAGGCGAGCAGCGGGCTGCATGCGCGCCTGCATGGGGCCGCGTGCCGCGGCGGGCCGCAACCCGCATGGAGCAACTGCTGCCTGCATGGCTGCAGTAGCAGCCCCCGGCATGCATGCGCCCCGCGCCGCTCCCCATGTTGCTTATGCAGCATGCCAAGCAAGCAGCCACTCATCACCGCTGTGCCCTCTCTATGGACCCCCCTCCCTACCTGCAGAAGCTGTACGCCGTCAAGGGCCTGTCCGAGGCCAAGGCCGAGAAGATGATCGAGGCGGCGCGCAAGATCACGAGCGTGGGCAGCTGGCAGAGCGGGACGGACTGCATGCTGCGGGTGCGCGCGCCGGCACACATGCAGGGGCGGTGTGCGTTGCATGGCGTGCATGAGGGGCTTGCATGGCACCGCTTGAGTGATTTGCGCCCGCCACGCTCATGCGCATGCGCAGCATCTTCAGCGCGCAGGTGGCTGCATGGGCCTCTGCCGTCAGGGCGGGGCACCCCGCCTCGCCTCTGCAAATGCAACCGCAACACGCTTCAACTAAACCCCGCAGCGCCAGCGCGAGATCGTGCGCATCACCTGCGGCTCCTCCGCCGTCGACCAGCTGCTGGGCGGCGGCCTGGCGGAGACCAAGTGCATCACCGAGATGTACGGAGAGTTCCGGTGCGCGCGCGCTCCTAGCAAAAGGATTGCAGTGGTCAAGAGGGAAGCAGCCGGCGATTCAGCGCAGGCTAGCCAAGGCAGGATAACTGCTCTGGAAACACAGCCTGCACTACTAATAACGCCCCGTCCCCGCGCCCGCCCCGCCGCCGCCCGCCACTCCCCCCTGTGCGCGCGCAGGACCGGCAAGACGCAGCTGTGCCACACGCTGTGCGTCACCACGCAGCTGCCCATCGCCGACGGCGGCGGCGCCGGCAAGGTGCGTACGCTTGCCCGGGCGTCCTTCAATGGCCGCCGGGGGGCGGGTGCAGTCCAGCAGCACAGCAAGAGCCAGCAATTCAGCAGCAGCAGCAAAAAGGCCCCGATGTCAAATCACCCCTAAAATCCACGCCCGCAATTGCGCCACCCAGGTGGCGTTTGTCGACACCGAGGGCACCTTCCGCCCCGAGCGCGTGCGCGCCATCGCGGCGCGCTTCAACCTGGACCCAGACGCGGTGCTCGACAACGTGGGCAGACTTTGCGCTCGCTCCTGCCTGTTTGCGCTTGTTTTTGAGCTTTTTGATTCATGTTGTGCTTGTTTGGGGCTTGATGGTTGAGCTTCTGGGTTTGACTCCCACCTTGCCCCACTCCAACACCATTGGCACGCGTACGAATTCAATGGTGGCCAACGCCCCCCCCCCCAGATCCTTTACGCGCGCGCCTACACCCACGAAGCCCAGCTGGACCTGCTGGCCGCCATCGCCGCCAAAATGGTGGACGAGCCCTTCAAGCTGTTGGTGGTGGACTCGATTATGGCAAACTTCAGGTGGGGGGCGGGGTGGCCCGCCCGCCGCGATTCAGCGGCCTGGGCGGGTTTGGTGAGATTTGAGGCGCGGCACACGCAAGAAACACCTGCTGTGTGCGAGCGGACTGGCCGCCCCCCTCGAAACCCCTCTCATCTATCATCGCCCGCCCGCGCCCCGCAACAACGGCGGCGTTTTCTGCGCGCAGGACGGACTTTGTGGGGCGCGGCGAGCTGAGCGAGCGGCAGCAGAAGCTGGGCGTGATGATGGCAGCGCTGAAGAAGGTGCGGTGGGGCGGTGGGGAGGGGCGGTGGGGAGGGGCGGTGAGGTGGTGGCCGGTGGGTTCAGGCAGTTGCAGGGCATTCAAAGATTCAATGGCTATGTTTGCCTGCCCGCCCAGCTTTTTGGGGGTGCCCGCCTCACCCAGCTCCCCCATTTAAGAGAACAAACCGCCCGTAAACAAACCCCCAAACCGCCCCCGCAGCTGTCCGAGGAGTTCAACGTCGGTGAGCGCCATCGCGGCGGGGGGGGCCTTTGTTGATAGAAAAAGGGCGTGCACACAGCGGTAATTCTCCCCCGCACGCAGCAGCAGCTAGTGTGTCTGCTGCGCCTACGGGCCCGATCCACGGCTGACTGTCCCCCTTCCGCTGCCCCCCTCCCCTCCCGCCCCCCCTACACAGCCGTGATCATAACCAACCAGGTGCAGAGCGACCCGGGTGGCGGCATGACTTTCGTGCAGGACCCCAAGAAGCCCATAGGGTGCGCGGACGCTCAGTCAGAGCTGCGCTGCGCTGCGTTGCGCTGCGCTGCGCTGCCTTCAGACGCTCCGCGCCACGCACTCCTGTGCTTCCCGCTTGGTGCTCGCCGCTCGCAAGCGCTTGCTTGTTTTTTCTCCAGCCCTTCAGCGCGGCCCTCCACCTCTCATCGTGCGCACGCACCAAAACGCGCCCGCCGCCCCCGCAGCGGCCACGTCCTCGCGCACGCGTCCACGCAGCGGCTCTTCCTCCGCAAGGGCAAGGGGGAGCAGCGCGTGGTCAAAGTCGTGGACTCGCCGTGCCTGGGTGGGTGCGCCGCCGGCCGCGCGTTTCATCTGCGTGTGGGCTGTCGGCCGCATGTTTCAGGCGTGCGTGCGTGTTGCGTGTTGCGGGGTTGCGGTGTTACGCCAGGGGCAGGATGGTGCGTTTGTTCGCCGCATCAAAACGGGTTGCGTCATGCACCGGGTGCGCCATTGCCTCGGCGTGCGGCATTGCCCCAAAGGCGCGCAGCATCCACCCACCAATTTGCATCGACACCACCACAGCCGCGCCGCCCTGCCTCACTCTCTCACCCCCGCCCTGCTGCACCCCTCCCCGCAGCCGAGGGCGAGGCGTCGTTTGCGGTGTCGGATGTGGGCGTGGTGGATTACAAGGAGTGACCCAGCCCCTTGCAAGGAGTGACTTAAGCCCCTTGCAAGGAGTGACCCAGCCCCTGCGCAGCAAGCAGGGGGCGAAGCTGCTGCCCAATCGGGGGCAGTGCCTCGAGGGGCGGCGGGATTTCATTGGCTCGAGGGGCCGCGCGCGCGCGGCGACGCGATCGCTTCTTTTCTTCTTTCAGGTTTCGAGGCTTTTGCGCTCGCCAGGCGCGGCGGGCACGGGGCCGGCGATGCCTTGTGCGCTGTGCAGATATTGGAGGGCCACGAAAAAAGAGCCCGTGGAAAAGATCCCAAACTTGGGAGGGCTGTGTACACTTGGGGGTAAGGCAAATGGGACTGTGCAACGGCTCACGCAGACTGCGCAGCGTTGGGGCTGGCGAGCCACATGGGAAGAGGGGGGGCAGTTGCCGGCGGCAGTTACTATTAGTGGCATTAGTAACCTTTCAAGGAAGTCACGGGTGTGGCCATCTCTGGTTCCGCAGAGCCAGAAGAGAAGAGGAGAGGTACAGAGCCGGGCAGCGGCCTCATCCCCTCCAGGCGGTTTCAACCGCCGCGCCAGCGGACCGCAAGACACGCCGCGCCGCGCCGCGCCGCCGCCGCTCAAGCCGACCGCCCCCCGCCCGGGCGCGCCATCCGCGCCGCCGCCGCCGCGGCGGCGCCGCGCCGCCCCGCGCCCCCGGCGCGCTTGGCGACGCCCCCCGACGCGGCGAGCGCCGCGGCGGCGCGCGGCCACTCTGCCTGCTGGCTGATGAGCCTCACCTACAGGTTTGTTAAGGGGGGGTGTTGTTCAATGGGAATGCGTGGGCTGAGGTTTACGGGATGTGAAAGCACAGGGGGGAAACCGCTGGCATGACAGGCGGGGCTAAAACGCTGCAAGCCAGAAGCGAGCCCCGCGCGCGCACCTGCTGGGTCGTGCCCCAGAGCCTGATGATTTCGGTGTCTCCGTCGTCGTAGGCGACGGTGTGGCGCACCTGCAGCGGGTCGTAGTCCGAAACCTGCGTTTGACCGGGGGTTGACCAGGGGTTTGACCGGGGATTGACCGACGGGCCGGAGGGTGGCAGCTACCGCTTTTGCGTGCGGGAAACAAGCAGCCATAGCAGGGGTGCGCAAGCGAACAGCACCTGGGAGGGGGGTGCAAATGACTCCGGTCAAACACCGGTCAACCACCGGTCAAACTCACCGTCCCGGTGTACCAGCTCTCGTCGATAGGCCACCAAACGCTGACCCTCGCGCCAATGGCGGCCGCGCCGTGCGCCGCGAGCCACGCCCCCTCGCTGCCGGCCGCGGCGGCGTCGCGGGCGCGCCGCAGCATGCAAATGCGGCGCCGGGAGCCTGCGGTTTGGCTGCAGGCCTCGCACACCATGCACCTGCGCGGCGGTTGGGTTGAGAGGGAGGCGGGCAGGTGGGCTGCGGAAGGGGTTGCTGCTTCGCTTCAAGGCTGTTGCACGGCTGCAGGGCCTCGTGCATGGCAAGCGGGCGGCCATTTTAGAGTTTCAAGGACGGCCGCCTGGCCAACGAGCCCCCCTCGCAACCGATGCCCCCCCTACCTCTCGCTTTGGCCGCCCCCGCCGCCCCCGGCGTCGCCCGCTCCCGAAGACTCCCCCGGCCGCGGCGTCGCGGGCCGCACGGCGGGCGCCGGCAGCGCGGGGAGGGCCGGCGGCGCGGCGCGGGCCGCGAGCGGGGCGAGCAGCGGGCCGCCGTCCCAGTCCTCCGACTCGTCTCCGTTCTCCTCGCGCGCCCCTGGCCCCGCCGCCACCCTTGCCGCCCTCGCCGGCGCCGGCGCCGGCGCCGGCAGAGAGGGGGTGGTGCCGCGGCTGCGGGCGCCGGCACCGGCGCCGGCGCCGGCCGGCGCGGCCGGCTCCTGCGGGGCGGGCGCCGCCGGGCTTGCGCCCCTTCCGGACCGCAGAGCGCGGCCTTGGCCGAGGGCCGGCGCAACCTGCTGCGCCGCCGGCTGCGCCTGCTCCTGCTCCTGTGCCTGCTCCTGCTTGGGGCGCGGCGCCGGCTCATCGCTGGCCGGCGTCTCGGCCCTGAGCCGCTTGCTGCTGCGGCGCTCGCCGCCGCCGCCGCCGCCGCCGCCGCCGCCGCCGCCGTCCCGCGGCGCGTCGGGCGCGGGCAGCGCCGGCGTGGAGGGCGCAGCGGGTGCCGCGGGGGCAGCGGGCGCGGCGAGAACAGAAGTCGGCTCCGTGTCCCGGCCCCGCTTGCCCCCGCGCCTCGCAGCTGCCGCCGCTGCTGCCGATGCCGCCGTCGCTGCCGAAAGCGCCGCGCCGCCGGCCGGCACAAGAGCGCCAGCCGCAACGCTGCCGCCAGCCCCACCGTCGCTACCGCGCGCGCCCGGCCGCGCCCCCGCCCCCGCCCCCGCCCCCGCCGCCGCGTCGCGCTGCGGCGGCTGCGGCGGTGCGGCGGCGGCCACGAGCGCCGCCGCCAGGTCAGACGGCATGAGAAGCTGCCGGCCGCGGGTCCGCAGCGGGCCGGGCAGCAGCTTGGAAGCTTCCAGGGCCTCTTCCAGGGCAGCGGCGAACGCCGGCGGCAGCAGCCCCTCGCGCCTCAGCAGCTTGGCGTGGGCTGCGGTGAGGACGTGCGCCGTTGCGGGTCGAAGCGGCGGGGAGGTTTAAGGAGGGGCGGGGCCACCCAATCTCGGTGCGCTCGCATGCGCATGCGCAGTTGCTGCCGTGGCGGCGGTCGCGTTGCCACAGTGGTGCCGGTGGCGGCGGCTGCAATGCCGTGGGCCAATGCTGCGCGCGGGTGGCTTCCCCCTTCCCGCATGGGATGAATCAAGGCATGGCATGCTTTCAGAGCCTCGCGTCCCCTCACCTTCCATGATCTTGCGGCCATCAGCAAACGGCAGCAGATCCCGCCCCCCCCTCCACTCAAACGACCCCGATCCGAACCACACAACCAGCAGCATCCGCTCCGCTGCGGGGCGCGCCCCCGCGCCCGCGGCCCCGCCCCGGCCGCGCGCGGCCGCGGCGGCGGCGGCGGCGCCGCCGGGGCTGAGGACAGAGGCGAGGCGCACCCCGTCGCGCGGCGGCACGCAGCCGGGTGGCGCGGAGGCCGGCAGAGCCATAAGATGCTCCAGGCGGAGGGAGAAGCCCTCCGGGGGGTCCCAGGGGTCCACCACCTCGCATGGCCACCACAGCGCCACGCTCGCATGCGCATGCGCATGCGCCGCCGCCGGCGCCGCCGCGGCGCCCGCCGCAGCTGAGGCCGCGGCCGCGGGGGCCTGCTGCGCGAACGGCGAGGCCGGAGGCGCGCGCGGCGCGACCGGACGCGCCGGGGCCGCCCGTCCCGGCGCAGCGGCGGCGGGGGCGGCGGCGTGCGGCGTGGCCGGGCCCGCGGGCTCGCCCCTTGCCTTGGGGGGCCGGCCAGGCCCGCGGCGCTTCGGGGCTGCGGCGGTCTCAGGGGCCGCTGCGTCGGCTGGCCGCGCCGACGGGGGCCCGGGTTTGGGCGCAGCTGCCGCGTCCGCCGCCGCGCCGCCTGCCCCCTGCTTTGGCAGCTGCCGCTGCACGCGCGCCGCCGGCAGCGGCGACGCCTGCGCCTCTGCTCCCCCGCGCCTGGGCCGTGTGACAGCTGCCTGCTGCGGCTCTGGGGCGCCCTCTCGCTTCGCGGCTGCGGCCGCGGGCGCTGCAGGTGCAGGCGCGGGTGCAGGCGCGGCAGCAGCAGGCGCGGGCCCCCGCGCCGGCGTGCTGGGCCCTGGCGTTCCGCCGCCCGACTCTGCAGCGCCGTTTACGGCGCTCGACTGCGCGCGCGCCGGCGCCGGCGCCGCCGAGCCCGAGCGCTGGCGCCCGCTCAGCGACGCCTGCAGGCGCGCGCGGCGCGCCAGCCCGGGGGGCGGCACCCGCGGCAGCTCGAGGGGCACCCGCCCCCAGGCCAGCACGCCCAGCCGCGCCGCCGCGGCCTGCCGCGCCGCACCGTCCGCGCCGCCGCCCGCCGCGGCGTCGGCGGCGGCGGCGGGGGCGCCTGCCATGGCCGCGGCGGGGACGGGGGCAGCCGAGGGCACGGCGGCGAGCGAAGCGCGCTGCACCAGGCCGGGCGCGGCCGCCAGGCGCGACTGCACGCGGCGGGTGTCGATGCCCGCGTCTGCCAGGTGCTCCAAAAAGTCAGACAGGCGCAGCGGCGTGCGCCCGACCTGCGGCGCCGCGCATGCGGAAAGGGCTTGTCTGCATGGGGCGCGCATGCGCATGCGCGCCTTGCAGGCGTCCATGCGAGCCCACATGCCCCAGCCCAAAGCGTGCCATCAGCGCATGGCGCCCCATGCGGCGCCGCATGCGGCCCACCTTCTCCACAAACTCCCCAAGAGCCGAGAACTCCTCTTTCACCGGCGCCTGCGACACGCCGCGCGCGCGGTAGCGGCCCTGGCGGGGGGGTGCGGCGGGACGGGAGGGCGGGCGCTGCTTTAGCGCGGGCGCGTGCGGCTGGGGTGCGATCGTCACAGGGAGGCTGGCGGTGCGCTCTGCTCTGGCAGTCACGCTTTGATCCGCGCACATGCAGCAGCACTGCAGGAAGAAGCACCTGGATTCCAAAGGATCCAAGGGAGACAGATGTTTCAAGCCTGGTCCGAAAGCCACTGCCCTCCCATCAGGACTCACCACCCCTGCCTGAAACCAGGCAGCCGCCGGCCACACGCCCTCATCCCCCCCAAACGCCGCCTCCGCGCCGCCACCGCCGCCGCCGCCGCCGCCGGCGGGCGCCGCCGCGCCGCGGCACGCCGCGCGCGAGAGCAGGCCCTCGCCCGAGCAGCTGCCCACGCCCCGCATCCCGTCCTCCCACTCGTCCAGAAGCTGCTCGAGCAGGTCCGGCGCCAGCGACGGCGCCTGCGTCGCCGGCGGGAGCGGCGTGTCTGCGGGAGAGGGTATGTACTTGCGCGCGCACGGCGCGGCCAGCCGCTCGCCGAGCCAGCGGGCGACCTGGCAGGTTGGTTGGTGGGTTGGTTGGTTCGTTGGTTCGTTGGTTGATTGTTTCGTTGGTTGGCTGTTTCGTTGGTTCGTTGGCTGGTTGCCAAAGACTGAGCCCAGACATGAGGTCAGATCAGGCCAGATCATGCCATTGCCAGATCACACCCACCCTGACGTTCGTCGCCGCCGCCACGAGCGCGCTGCGCCGCTTCTCCAGCGCGGCGGCCTCCTGGTCGCGACTAATCGCAACCCGGTGCTGGCCCAGCCCGGGTGACTGCAGCGGGTAGCAGGGCCGGGTGTGGCCCTCGGGCAGGCTCTTTGTGGGTGGGCGGGCGGGTGGCAGTTGGCAGGAGGGGGTTGGCTTGTGGGCTGCGATCCTTCAAAAGCAAGGCCTTCAGATTCTGAAGTTCAGAACGGCCCAAAGGGGCAGGTCGGTTTGCAAGGAATCGCGGGCGGCTTGTGGCCTGCATATACGAGCTCAGCGGGCGGCGGAGCAGAAGCACCCCTGCCCCGGCCCCTGGCGGGTAGCCGAAACGCAGCCCCGCCAAACCAATCGACGGGCCCCCCCCCAGGGTTTTCCCCACCTGCAGGCGCTCCGCGTCTTCGATCCTCAGCGCCCCAAACTCCCCCCGGCCCCGGCGGCGAGGCGAGACGCAGCCCCGGCAAACCAATCAACGGGCCCCCCCCCAGGGTTGCTGCCCACCTGCAGGCGCTCCGCGTCTTCGACCCGCAGGGCACCGAACTCCCCACGGGCCAGCAGCACCACGGTGCCGCCGCCGGGGGGCAGCGACTCGACGCAGTCGACGCCGGGTGCGCTTCGTTTTTGGGTGGGAGGGGCGCGGGCGCGGCGGTTGGTGCTATCGACGGGAGGCCCGAACACGGTGTGAGAGGGTGGCAGACAGGGCGCGCGGGCGCAGCGCTTGGTGCGTTGGGTGGGAGGTGCGGCGCCCGCCCGCCAAGCCCCGGCATCACCCGCCCCTGCGTGGCCGAGGGGCGTCGATTTAGTAATACAGTCGCCGACCCCCTGCCGGCGCCCCCGCCCCGCCCCGGCCTCACCCGCCGCGCGCGTGGGGGTCTATAGCGTATGAGTCCCGCAGCAGCGGCCGCGCCCGCCCCGGCGGCACGGGCTTGTCCTCGGGCCGGAAGCACTCCCAGCACTCGGTGCCGCCGCCGGCGGTGCAGTCGCCGGGGCAGATGAAGCGGCCCTGTTGAAGGGGCGGTTTTGTTTTTTGGGGGTTTTGGGGGGTTGATGGACGCACGCGGGCGCAGGCGCGCCTGTTTCGCCTGAAAAACAGCATCCGACCCTTGGCCCAAAAACAAACCCAAACCCAAACCCCAACACAAACACAAACCCAAACTCAGAAAACAAGCACAAACACTGAAACACGCAAACTCAAACCAAAACAGCCCCCCGCCCACCTGTGCCAACAGGACGTCCCTCGCGTCGCCGTGCCTCGCCGCCAGCAGAAACGCCCGGGCCTGCCGGAGCGGCGCGCCGAACCCCGCGGCGCTCAGCGCGCGCTGGGCCCAGCTCGGGTAGCCCAGGCCCTCCAGGTCTGCCGCAATGGAGGCGAGCAGGGGCGCGCCGGCGTGCCACTGGCGCAGGGCGGCGGTGGGCTGGGGGATTTGGGGGAGGGGTGGCAGGGGGTTTGGTGGGGGAGGCGGAGGCGAGCAGGGGCGCGCCGGCGTGCCACTGGCGCAGGGCGGCGGTGGGCTGGGGGGCGGGGTTTGGGGGGCGGGGCGTTGGGGGGAGGCGGAGGCGAGTAGGGGCGCGCCGGCATGCCACTGGCGCAGCGCGGCGGTGGGCTGGGGGGCGGGATTTGGGGAAGGGTTGCGGGATTGGGTTGGTGGAATGGGTTGGGGGATTGGGTTAAAGGTGGGGTGTAAGGAATGCGATAACTCAAATTCGAGCTTTCTTCCAGCGAAATTTGAGTCATCTCAATCCCAAAACCGAATTAAAAATGACTAAAAGATGACTCACCAGCTCGATGAGCACCCAGGGCACCGGACTGCCGTCCCGGACTGCCTGGTCCAGCAGCCTCAGCAAGTGGCGCAGGGGGCCCAGGGACTGGGGGGGGGGTGAAGGGGGGGTTTGGGGGGCGGTCGGGAGGGTTGTTTTGGCCCAGGGGCTGGGGGTTGGAGGGGGGTGTGGGCATAGGGGGTGCTGGCGGCGGGCGGAGGGGGCGGTTTGGGGCGGGTTGGGCCCTGGTGCCGCCGGTCAAAATGCACAGGAGCGGTGCCACGGCGA
>BDRX01000121.1:0-150882 GCA_003203535.1 Raphidocelis subcapitata | reverse complement strand
GGGGGTGGGGTGGGGGGGAGGGTGGTGGAGGGATGTCGCGCGGGGAAGAGGGGACAGAGGGGCCTTGGGCGAACAAAGAAACGAGCGCGACCCGCTCCCACACGCCGGCGGCCGGCGCCCCCAAACCCTTTCCCCTGCGTCTGCGTCCGCCCCCCACCTTGACCGTGTGCCCGATGCTGCCCACCCCGCCGCGCAACGCCTGGCCCCCCGCCGCCGCCGCCGCGGGCCCCTCCTGCGCGGCGGTTTTGCCGCGCGCGCCGGAGGCCGCGACGTCGCCGGTGAGGGCCAGCAGGCGGCGGCTGACGGCCTTTTCGGGGTGGGGTGGGGCGGGGGCGCGCGGCGCAGACGGGGTGCGTTGGGAGTTGTGAGTGAGCAGGGCAGTGCACCGCTGGCCTGGCGGCTGCGGGTGCCGGCAGGCCACGCGCGTGCGCACGCCCACACACCCAAAGACAGCTGAAAGCAGCAAGAAAGGCGTGGCCGCAGGCCCCTTGCCCCCCCTCCCAAATTGGGGCCACGCCTCTCTGCGCAGAGAGAGCCGGCCCGACCGCGCCCCCACCCCCGCGCACCGCCGCCTCGGCCATGGTGGCGTCATCAGTAAACAGCCGAGGCAGCCGCGACAGGTCGCCCTCCCCCGGCAGCACCGAGAAGGCCTGGAGGTGAGTCAGCAGCTCCACGCCCTCGAGGCAGCGGACGCGCATCGCCTCGGCGGTCTGCGCGCGCGCGGGCGCGCGCGCGTACGAGGCGGCAGGTGTGGGCAAGAAGTGGTGTGGGCAGATGGGCGGGGGCGCGGGGGCACTCAACTGCACAGTCAATAGCGCATGCACGCGGGCACACCGAGCCACAGCAAGCAACATGCGGCACAGCAAACCACGTGTTAAGGCCGCCCCCGCCCCACTGCCGCCACACTGCACACACGGCACGCGCGGCGCGCCCCGCCCCCCACCTGCAGCCTGTCGCCGATGCGCGTCGCCGTCTGCGACACGCGCGACGCGCGCGCGTCGATGTCGCGCACTCCCGCCTTGATGCGCTCCACGCAGCGCTCCAGGCCGGCCACGTCGGCCTTGGGGGGGGGGGTGCGTGGGGGGGGGCGATTAGTGCCCCCAGCCCGGAGCTTGCTGCGCTGCAGCTTATTGCTGCCTCCAGGTGTAACCGCCGCTGCCGTCGAGCAGCTGCCTACAAATGGGTTTGAAGCCTGCACCTGCCGGACATTCGGTCTAAACAGGTCAAACGCGCCCCAAGCTCGAAAAAGTCCGAACTCAAAAGTCAAGGCCCCACCCTGTACTGCGCCTCATCCTCGTTGACCACGGCCTGCAGCTCCTGGACCTGCGCCGAGTAGAGCTGGTGCAGCGTGGACACCTCGCCCTCGGCCCTGTGGCGGGGCGGCGCGGAGGAGGCAAGGCGTGTGCGGCCGCGGCGGCGGGGGGGGGGGGGCGGCGCGGCTCCGGAGCTGCGCCGGCGCGCGGCGCGCACCTCGCGAGGACGCCGAGCAGCCGCTGCACGCGCTGCACTTGATCCGTGGCCGTGAGGGCGTCCTTGCCGGCCGTGAAGGAGGCCGAGCCGCGGCCGGTCGGGGCGTTCACATCCTTTGTGATCGAGACCAGGAACGCGTCGACGCTGAAGCTGCTGCTGCTGAAGGCCGAAGGATCTATGAGGGTGAAGCCCAGGTCCCCGCTCATGCGGGCTGGCCGCGTGAGGGGCTGCGGTGGGGCGGCAAGCGGCGCGCTGCCGGGCGCGCGCAGCGCCGCCGCCGAGGGTGCTGCGCCTGCGGGCTGGCGGGCGTCCCTGTTGCTCTCGGGACCAAGGCCAACGCGGCGGTAGTTGGACCTGGATTTGCGTTTGACGGCGGGGGGCTCCGTCAAGATGCGTTTGACGGCGGCGACGGCGGCGGCAGTGGTTACCGAGTGACGCCGCGCCGCAGAAGACGCTCCGGCGGACGCCGAGCCAGATCGGGCGTGAACCTCTCACAGCTCATTGCTGCAGCATCGCCGACATACACCGCCAAACGCCCGGAATAGACAGATCGCTGCAAGACGCGGGACGACTGAATTCGCGCCGTTCGGCTGTAGGAACCCGTGCAACAGCCCATACAGGCAGCGGCAGCATCTAGGCAACCCGAATCAGCGGCTCCGGCAGCCCGCGGCGCACCCGCGGCGCGACCGCGGCGCCCGCCAGCCGATCCGACGGCAATGGCGCAACCGCAGCGGCCCCGGCGCCCGAGCCCCCAAAGCCGCACGCCCGTGTGACGCCCGCCAGCCCAAGAGGATGCAGGACGCCTCGGCGCTGCTCGCGGCGCTCGCCGACCCGCTGGCGCCGCCCGAGCGCCGCCGCGCCGCAGAGGCGTGGGCGGCGTCGCCGGACCCCTCGGTGTGGGCCTGGTGCGCCGCCGCGCTGGCGGCGGCGCCCCCGCTGCCGCCAGATCAGCAGCTGCTGGCCGCCCAGATCACGCGGCACCGGCTCAACGCGCTGGGCTGGCAGCTGCCGGCCGGGCAGCTGCTCGCCCTCCGCGACATGCTGCTCCGCCGCCTCGGCCCCGGCCCCGGCGGCCCCGGCGGCGGCGGCGGCGCGCCGCCGCCCGCCGCGGCGCTGCTGTCCGAGCTGCTGCTCTGCCTGGCGGCGGCGTTCCAGCTGCTGCCGCCCGACGCGTGGAGGGACCCAGTCGAGACCGCCCGCGGCGCGTTGGCCGCGCCCGCGGCGGCGCGGTTCCTGCAGCTGCTGGCGGAGGAGGCGGGGGGAGACCTGCGGCGGCTGCAGCACGGGGGGCCGGGTGCGCCGCGGGGCGCCTGGCTTGCCGCAAGCCGCTCGCTGTTTCGCGTTGCCTAACTGCTTGCCCGGCCCTTTGTCTGTGCGTAACCGCGCGGTTGCATGGGGGCTGCCCTTTGCCTGCAACGCGCGCGTGCGGAATGCCCCTCACGCAGACCCCGCCCCGCGTCCGCGCGCGCCCCGCAGCCGGCTCGACAGCGCAGCTGGAGTGGGCGGCGGCCGCCAAGGCCCGGCTCCTGGAGTGCGGCGGCGGCGCCGCAGCCGTCCTGCTGCAGCTGCTGGGAAGCTACGCCGCCGCCGCCGCCACCGCCTCGGCCGGCGGCCCGGCCCCGGGCGGCGCCGCCGCCGCGGCCGCGGCCGAGGCGGCGCCGGCTGCGGTGCATGCGCTAAACTGCCTCGCGGCGTGGGTGCGGCTGGGCCTGCTGCACGAGCTGCCGAGAGATCAGACCGAGGCGCTCGTGGGCGCGGCGCTGGCCGCGCTGGAGGCGGGGGACGAGCAGGTGCCCTCGTTTCCGGGGGTTTGTTGGCGGTTAGGGCTTTGGGGGCTTCGGGAGGCTGCGGTTTCCCGCACCGGGCTCGCGCACGCGCCGCCGCCCGCCCAATCCTGGCACCCGAAACCCGAAACCCGACCAGGTGCTATCAGCCGCCGCCGCGGCGATGGAGGAGGTGCCCGAATTCTGCCCCGACCCGCTGCTGGCGGCGCTGCAGCCGAGCATGCTGTCCGTCGCCGCCGCCGCCGCCGCCGCCGCGCGCGCCGGCCGGGGCGCGCAGGCCGCCGCGTGGTGCCGCGCGTTCGCGGCGTTCGCCGCCGCGCGGCCGGCGGCGCTGATCGGGCAGTACGCCGGCGGCGGCGGCGACGGCGGCGGCGACGGCGGGGCGGTCGCGGCGGAGCTGCTGCGGCTGGCGCTGCTGCCGCAGCTGCACAGGGGCGAGCCCGTCGCGCTCCCGGCAATCGAGGTCTGGGCCAGCGCCCTGGATGAGGAAGACCGGACCGGCGAAGCGGGGAGCCGCGCGTCGCTGCTGGCCGACGACCGGGAAGGTGGGGAGGCCCCCGCGCCGGCGCTTGCGCAGGGGCTGCGCGCGCCCCGCGTTTGCGCCTTGCGGGGCGTTTTGGGAGGAGGCGCGCCGCCTCGCCCTGCGAAGGTGCGCACTGGCAGAGCTGCATGCAACACCTCGCAGACCCGCCTGAACGATGCGTGCTGCCCTCCCCCACAAAGGCTCCCCTCCCGCGCCCTCCGGCGCCGGCGCCGCCGCCGCCGAGGCCGCCTGCTCCCTGCTCCAATCCGGCCTCGCCGCAAACCTGCTGCGCTGGGGTGGCGCGCCGGACGCTATGGAGGCGTTGGGGGCGGGCCCGGCGGCGGAGGGCTGGGCGGGCGGACTGCCGGAGATGATCTGGCGGTCTGCCTGCAGAGTGCTCGGCGCGCCGGCGTTCCTTGCGGGCGCCCTGGAGCTTTCCGGGCTCGAGCCGCAGCCGCCGCAGCCCCTCTCGGCGTCTGCCTTGGACGCATGCGGCGGCGGCGGTTCGGAGGGGCAGCGGCGGCACGCGTGGCAGAGCGAGCTGCGGGCGGAGCACGAGGCGGCGCGCGCGTCCGCGCCGCCCGTGCTGCGGCTGGTGTGGGCGCTGCACATGGCGGCCGCGGCGGCGGGGGCGGCGGACGACGCGGCCGCGGCGCGGTTGGAGCGGGAGGCGGCGGGAGAGGAGCAGGTGGCCGGCGGGGCGGGCCCGTGCTCGCCCCTGTCTAGCCCCTCGGATGACATGCAGCAGCAGGGGGAGATGGTCATGCGGCTGGTCATGCCGGCCGGGCAGCTGCTCCAGGCGCAGCTGCTCGCGGCGGGGGACGCGGCTGCGCAGAAGCCCCTGCCTGAGGGCTTGGCTGCCGTCTTCTGCTGCACGGTCAAGGTGGGGCTGGCATCCCTCTCGTGCATGTGCTGCTGGCCTGCAGTGGCCCCAGTGCAGTTGGTCCCATGCACGCATGCGGCCGATTCCGGTTCCGATCGCCGCCGAAACAACCCCATGCGTGCCGGCCGCAGGGCTGGGCGCCGCACTTGCTGGCGGCCTCTTCGGGCGCCGACGACGCGCCGGCGCGGCTGCATGCGGTGCTGCAGCTGGTCCTACACCTGGCGCTGGCGCAGCCAGGTCCTTGCGAGGCCCTCGGCTGCGCCGCGGCGCGCGCGCTCATGCAGTCCGCGGCCGCGGCGGGCCTGGCGCAGCTGCACAGCTACACGCCCATGCTGCTGCAGGCGCTGCAGCATGCGGCCGGCCGGATCGGGGGCGCGCCCGAGGCGGAGCTGATGGCGGCGATCTCTTGCAGCCTGGCTGGGCCGCGGCAGGGCGACGGCGCAGACGTCGCATCTGCCAGGTGTGTGTGGGGGGGCGGCGCATGCGCCGGCAGCGCTGGCGAGCGGGTCCAGAGACGGCGGCGTGGGCCGTGCCGCTGCGCGTGCTGCGGGTGCGCCGCAGCTGCGGTTTGCGATGGCATTGCCAACGGCCCCGTTGTTCCGACCGAAACGCGCTCCCCAAACAGGGAGGAGACGACCAAGCTGCTGCTGCAGCCGCTGCACGCCGCGCTCGTCTCGACGCTGGCCCGCCTGCGCGCCGGCACGCCTTGGGGTGCGCTCGCGGGCACGGCGGTGGAGCAGCCGCTCTTGCACGGCATGGCGCGCGCCCGCGCGCTGCTCGACGCCGCGCTGCTCTCCGCCGGCGCCGACGCCGCGCGGCGCGGGCGCGCGGGCGCAGGGCGCGGTGGCGGCGGCGCTGGCGGCGGCGGCAGAGAGGGGCCCGGCTGGGGGGTGGCCGCGGCCAGTGGGGGCGATCCCATGGAGAGCGGCACCACGTCAGCAGCTGATGCAGTGGAAGAGCTTTCAGCGCGCGCCGCGCGGCTGACAACAAACAGCAACGCTGGCGTCGGCGCCGGCCGCGGCACCGCCGCCGCGGCAGCTGCCGCCGCCGCCGCCGGAGGCGGGTTTGGGGCCTTTGGCGGCGCCGCGGACGGCCCGCCGAACCCCCTGCAGTCGCCGCCGCCGCAGCAGCAGCAGCAGCAGCAGCAGCAGCAGCAGCCGCGCGGCCCCCTCGTGTCGCTGTTGGTATCCGAAATCTGGCCGCTCGCGCAGGCCCTGTGCCTGGAGGGCGCCAGCGGGCGCGTGCTGCACCAGTACGCAAAGGTGACCGCGCTGCTGCTGCGCGCCGCGCCGGAGGAGCTGCTGCCCCTGCTGCCGCAGCTGCTGGCGGTGTGCGGCGCGTGCTACTGCCGGCCCGGGGGGCAGGCCCTGGGGGAGGTCATGGCGGCGGCCATCGCATCGTTTTGCCGGCTGGAGGGCAGCAGGGCGCCGCTGGACTGCACGCCACACGTGCTGCAGGTGGGTGGCTTGGTTCCAAGCCATTGGTTGGCCGCAGTGAGCTCGCATTTCAGCTGACAGCCCTCAAACGCACTTCACAGCATCTCTAACCCCACGCCGCCGCCGCCGCCGCCCCCGGAACCCGGCCCCGCTCCCCCCCCAGGCGCTGTCCCGCATTTGGGCGCAGCCAGAGGTGGCGGCGCTGGAGCAACCCGGCGCCGGCGACGCGCGGCCAGACCTGGCGGAATCGTTCCTGCGGCTCTCCGCGGCCCTCGCCCGCCACGCGCCGGCGCTGCTCGCCGCGCGGCCAGACCTCGCGGAGCGCTCCGCGCTCGCCGCCGCGCGCTGCGCGGGCGCGTGCCACAGGCGCGTCGCGAGCTGCGCGCTGGCGCTGCTGGCCGCGCTGCTCGCGGCCGCCAACGGCGGCGCCGGCGGCGGCGGCGGCGGCGGCGGTGGCGGGCGCGGCGGCGGGGAGGAGCAGCCGCTGGCGGCCGTGCTGGCGGGGCGGGGCGCAGAGGTGACCGCGGGCCTTCTGTCCGCGCTGCTGGCGCCCTCGCCGCTGCCGCGCGTCCACAAGGTGGCGGCCCTGCTGCTAGAGCTCGCATCCCTGGCCTCGCGCCTGGACGCGGCCGACGGGCCCCCCTCCGCGGGCGCCGCCCCCGCCGGCGGCCGCGCGCGCGCGTGGCTGGCGGCGACGCTGCAGGCGCTGGTGTCCGACGGCGCGCTCGCGCCGGGCGAGGCGGCTGTGGTGCTGGCCGAGTGGGGGCAGCTTCTGGTCGGGGGGTCGGCGCGGTCCTACGTCTGCGTGCGGCGCCTGAGGCGGATAGTCCGCGAGTTTGCGGAGCAGCACTCGAGGCGGTGACGGCGGGCGGGCGGCGGCGGCGGCGAGTGAGGGCGTGTGTTGAGTGATGAGAGAGCGTGTCTCCGGTTTTTGTAGCGGATGCTTCGCTGGCTAGGTGCTTTTCGCTTCCGCTCTCATTGCTCTCGAGAGGTTGCGCTGTACAGGAGCAAAAGCATTTGAGAGAGGAGTGGTAAAGTTGGTGTTTGGATTGGTGCCCAAGCCGAAGGGGGGGTCAGGCCCGAGTGGGTTCCTCACGTTTGACCAGCCGGCGGCAGTCCGCTCCCGCCCCAGCGCGCGAGCCGGGTACCAGCCAGCCGCCCAATGGCGCCCCCGTAAGCAGCGATTCCGGGCTCCTCAGTGGCTCCCTCGCGGGCGCCGAGGCTGGGAGGGGCGTCGGCGGCGTCGGCGGCGGGGGGCGCCGGCCAGATCGCAGGCTTTATGAGTGGCGAGCCGAATTGGACAGTTCACTTAGGTTCCTTTAAAACAGCTGGCGGGCTATCACGGCGCATCGTAAGCGCTTGCCAAGCCCGATCGAGGCCGCCGCGCTGTCAGAAGGGCCTGGAGGTACCTGAGGCGAGGCGCAACCTTTCAAAAAGGGAGCGGCGAATCCTCCCAGCCTCGCGTGCGCCCCAGGGCCCCAGCAGCCCCGCCGCCGACGGCAGCCGCTGCGCCGCTTGCGCAGCCGCCGCCGCCGCCGCCGCCGCCGCCGCCGCGGCCGCCACCCAGCAGCCGTCCGAGGGCAGCCGGGCCGTGAGCAGCAGCAGCGCCAGCCAGCTGAGCCATGGGGCAGGATTACACCGCGCGCAAGGCGGCGAAGAAGGGCCGCAAGCGCGTGGCGCGCGACGGCGCGTCCGCCGAGCGCGGCGCCGACGGCAAGCGCGTGCGCAAGAAGAACCAGCCGCGCCGCCTGTGCCGCGGCCCCTGCTACCAGCCGCCCACGATCACTGACGAGGACCGGAATTGGGACGGCCGCGACGACGCCGCCGGCTTTGGCAGCGACGACGACGACGGCGACGGCCCCGGCGTCGCGCGCAGCGCGGCGGAGCGCGCCGCCCACGTCGAGGCGGTGACCGCCGCCGCCGGCTACGACAGCGACGACGACGCGCAGCGCCGGAAGCCGCGGCAGCAGCAGCAGCAGCAGCAGCAGGGGGAGGGGCAGAGGGCGGTCAACATGACTACGAGCATCCGGCTGCTGGACCCCGCCGCCCTGGCCGCCGCGAACAATGCCCCCGCCGCCGCCAAGAAGAAGAAGCGCGACGCGGCGGACGCCGAAGGCGGCGGCGGCGGCGGCGGCGACGACGCGGACGGCCCGGCCGGCGGCGGCAAGCGCGCACGGGGGGCGCCCGCTGAGGTGCCAGAGCCGCTGCGGCCGTTCCACCCCCTGGTGGGCGCCTGCATGGCGGCCCTGGGCCACGTAGAGCCGACGCCCGTCCAGGCGGCGTCGTGGCCGGCGGCGTGCGAGGGGCGGGACGTGTCGGCGGTGGCCGAGCCGGGCAGCGGCAAGACCCTCGCCTACCTGCTGCCTGCGCTGCTGCGGGCGCGGGAGGCCGCCGCCCCCGGCCAAGCGGACGCGGCCGACGGCGACGGCGACGGCGCCGCCGCCGCGCCGCGGTCGCTGCCGCCGGCGCTGTCCGCGGACGGCGCCGCCGCGCCGCTCGCCCTGGTCCTCGCGCCCACCCGCGAGCTCGCCCAGCAGGTCCACGCCGCCGCTCGCGCGCTGCGCGCGCCGTCGGGCGCGGCGGCCGCGATCATCTACGGCGGCGCGCCGCGGGAGGCGCAGGTCGCCGCGCTCTCCCGCGGGCCGGCGCTGCTCGTGGCCACGCCGGGGCGGCTGCTTGACCTTTTGGATGGCGGCCACCTCGGCCTTGGGGCGGTCAGGTGCGTCGTCCTGGACGAGGCTGACAAGATGCTTGCCCTGGGCTTTGCGCCGCAGCTGGACCGCCTGCGCGCTCTGCTGCTGCCCGCCGGCGGCGGCGCGGCGGGCGCGCCGGCGGCGGCGGCGGGGAAGAAGGGCAAGAAGGCCGGGAAGCGGGAAAAGGAGCCGGGAGGCGGCGCCGGCGCCGGCGCCGCGGCCGCGCGGCCGCAGGTGCTGCTGTTCACGGCCACCATGCCCGCAGAGGTGGAGGCCGCGGCGGGCGCGTGGCTGGCGCCGGGCGCGGCGCGCGTGCGCAGCGAGCCGTCCGCCGCGTCCATCAGCACCACAGTCACCCAGGCGCGTTTGGGAACACACACACACACACACACACTTTTTCTGCGTGGTCTTTTCGCTCTTTTTGGGGTCCAATATCGCATGCGCTTTGCCGCGCTGCGCCCTACCCCGGCTTTGGCACCAAATGACTGTTGCCACTGGCCTAACAACTTGCCACTAAAAAGTGACTCGCCCAGCTCCAAACTGACCCCCACCCCACTCCGCCCCCTTCAACCCTCCTTCTCCCCCAAAACAACACAGGTGGTCCACGTCTGCGCGGAGCACAAAAAGCCGGCCAAGCTGATGAAGCACCTCGCCTCCATCCGCGCCGCCGCCGCCGGCGCCCGCAACCCGCCGCGCGTGCTGGTGTTTGCGAACCGCGTCAAGACGGTGCGGTTCCTCGTGGGCGCGGTGGCCAAGGAGGGGTGGCGGGCGGACGCGCTGCACGGGCAGAGGGGCCAGGCGGAGCGGGAGGCGGCGATCGCGGCGTTCAGGCGAGGGGGGGGGTGATGGGTTTGGGGTTTTGAGGGTTTGGGGTTTTGGGGGTTGAGGTTCAGGCAAAGGGGGGTGGGGTTTGATGGATTAAGGGGCTAGAGGGCCTTTGCGCCAGCGTGGCCGCAGCCCGCAACCAACTCGCGCCTCCCAACCGTCCTCCCACCCCAACTCACGCCTCCCAAAACCGCCACCCGCCCCCAATTCATAACTCCCACAACTGCCACAACTGACACCCCCCCAGGGCCGGCAAGGTGCAGGTGCTGGTCGCCAGCGACGTCGCCTCCCGCGGCCTCGACATCCGCGGCCTGCCCTACGTGGTCAACTACGACTTCCCTTCAAGGCTGGAGGTTTACGTGCACAGGTGGGGGGGTACTGGGGTTGGGGGGTTGGGGTTGTGTTTGGCTGGTTGGGTTTGGGGCTGGGCCCTCCAGCCCCAAGCTTTCCAGGCGTATGCCTGTGCACACCCCGTGCGACGAAGAGAAAAAAACGCCCGCAACTCCCCCCCACAAACAGGGTCGGCCGCACGGGGCGGCTGGCGAGCGGCGGGCACGCCTTCAGCTTCTTCACGCGCAACCTGGTGGGGGGCCCTGGGGCTGGAGGGCTGACTGTTTTGATCGAAGTGTGCTGAATGGACGGGGGTGGGTGGTCGGCCATGGTACAGCTACTCTTTTCGAGCCCGGCACAGCCCATGGCCTCCGCAGTGGATTTGGGGTGGCGCGCAGCGCCAAACGCTTGCACACGCACCAACCAGCGCGCGCAAACCGCACTGCACGCACTCTGTCTCGCCAACCCCTCGAAACCGCGCGCACCGACCAAACCGCGCACGCAGGCGCGCCTGGCCCCAGACCTGGTGTCCCTCCTGCAGCACCACGGCCAGCCCCTCGACCCCAATTTGGTGCGCCTCGGAGAGGCCTGGTCCGAGGCGGAGGCGCGGCTGGCGGCCGAGGGGCGGCAGCTTCCAGAAGGGGAGGGGGCCGAGGGGCAGGAGGAGGAGGAGGAGGAGGGGGCCGAGGAAAGGGAGGAGGGGGGCGGCGGGGCCGGCGGCGGCGCGGCGCCGGAAGATTTGGAGGTGGGTGCCGCGGGTGACGCGCTTTGGTTTGGTTGGCCGGTTACCGGGGCAGGGGCGGTTCACGGTTTGCGTTGCGTTTGCGGCGCGCCGCGTCCGCTCCTGCCAGCGCGTTCCGGCGCGGCGCTGTTCGGCCCCGAGCCCCGCCCGCCCCGCCGGCCCCGCGCGGACCGCAGGAGGGCCTCGCGCCGCCCGCCGCTGCTGCCGCCGCCGGCGTCTCCGCCGCCGCCGGCGCCGGCGCGGCGCGGCGCGGCGGCGACGCAGCCCGGGACCTTTTCGCTGCGGCGATGGGGGAGCTTTTGGTCTCAGAGGACAACGGCGGCGGGGCAGGCCCCGCCGCCGCCGGCGGCGGCGAGGGCGGCGCCAAGCCGCGGAAGCGCAAGGCGGGCGAGGGCGAGGGGAAGGGCGCCGCGGCGCCGAAGGCGGCGGGCCGCGTCTCGGGCCTGCTGGCGGCGGCGTCAGAGGCGTTTGGGCAGCTGCTGTACCGCGGCTCCGGCGGCTCCAGCGCCGCCGCCGCTGCTGCCGCGGCCGGGGACGGCCCCGCGGGCCCGGGCGACGGGGACGGCGGCGCCGGCGCCGGCGCCGGCGCGGGCGGCAGCGAGAAGAAGAAGCGGCGCAAGGCGCGCTCGGAGGGCGACGTCCTGATGGTCCCCCGCGCCAAAGGGGACCCCGCCGGCGCTGCCGACGGCGGCGGCGGGGTGAGCATCGCGCCGGCCGGCGGCTTCATGCCTTCCCCCAGGTTTGTGGGGCCGCACCCGGGCTTCGTTTTCCAAAAGGGGCCGCGGGGGGTGGGGTATTACCCGGACCCCAAGGCGCCCAAGCAGCAGCAGCCCAAGCAGCAGCAGCAGCCCAAGCAGCAGCAGCAGCCGAAGCAGCAGCCGAAGCAGCAGCAGCAGCCCAAGCAGCCCAAGCAGCAGCAGCCGGCGGCCGCGGCGGCCAAGGCCAAGCCCGCGCGCCCGGCGCTGCCGCCGCTGCCCGGCACCAAGGCGGCGCGCCGCACGGCGGCGCGCGCGTTGGACAGCGGCGACGACAGCGACAGCGACGGCGGCGAGGGCGCGGCGGCGGCGGCGCCGCCGCAGCAGCGGCAGCGGCAGCAGCCGCGCGCCGCGCCGGCTGCCGACAGCGGCAGCGGCAGCGACGCCGACAGTGACGGCGGCGGCGCGCGCGGCGGCAGCTTTGGGGATCGGCAGGAGCGAGCGGGGCGCCGCAAGGCGCTGCCCGGGCGGCTGCGGAAGAAGCTGGCCAAGAAGAAGGCTGCGCAGGCCCAGAAGCAGGGCGCCGGCCGTTGACCTTGCTTTGACCGCTGTTTGACCACGTTTGACCGCGCGACCCAGAGGCTGCACGGCGGCTGGAGTTTTTGGCGGCGCGGCGGCTGGCTGTCCCGTCGCGACTGGTTGCGTCTTACACGCGGCGCCCGCACGTTGCGGCGCGGGCGTGGAGAGGTGCAGAGTATAGGAGGTCGCAGGGCGAGTTGGCCCGGAATCGAGCATCAAACTTGTTTTGATCGAGCATCAAACGTGGCAACTCGCAAAAGCGGGCGGCCGCACGCCCGTGACGGCGGCGTGTTTGGTCTCAGGTTCAAGTCAACGTTGTAAGTCAATGCTGCAAGTCAAAGTTGGTTTGGGGATGGGGGACCGCCAGGTGACGACCAATTGCGCAAATCCAATGACAAAAGCAATCCGAACCAAAAAAGTGCAGCGGGGTTTGGCCGGGGGGGCTTCTGCGTCTGCCTCTGCCTCTGCCTCTGTCTCTGCGTCTGCTTCTGCTTCTGCTTCTGCCTCTGCATCTGGCAACGGTGGGGAGTGGCGGGCAGCGGCGCGGGTTATGGCCACAGCAGCGGCGCCTCGCCGTCGCCCCCCAGGGTCACGACCGCCTTGGCCTCGCCGGCGGGCGCGGCCTCCGAGCGGCCGTCCTCCACAGCCGCCACCGCCGCCAGCGCTCCGCCGCCGCTGCCGCCGCCGCTGCCGCCGCCGCTGCTGTCGCCGCCGCCGCTGCCCGCGGCGGCCTGCGCCTCGTCACTGCCGCCGCCGCCGCCCCCGCCGTGCCCATTGTCGCCGGCCGCCGCGCGCAGCTCCCGCAGCGCGCCTGCGGCGTCGACGACCAGCTGCTGCAGCGCCGGCCCCACCGCGCCCGCCTCGCGCAGCGCCCGAATGTCCCGCTGCCACTCGGCCAGCACGCCGGCCACCAGGGGCGCGCACAGCTGCCACCCCACCAAGCTCGGGGGCACCGCCGCGCCGGATTCGAGCAGCAGGCGCACCGCGCCGACGCGGCCGTTCTCGACGGCGAGCTGCAGGGGGCTCGCCGTGCGCCGGCCGGGGGGGCCGTCGGGGGGCGCGCCGGCGGCGAGGAGGGCGGAGATGACGCGCTCGTGGCCCCGCACCGCCGCGGCGGGCAGCGCGACGGCCGCGGCGTCGCGCCAGCGGCGGAGGTCCGCGTCGGGCGCCTGGGTGGGGGGCGGCGCGCCCGGGGCGGCGGCGGCGGCGGCGGCGGCGGCGGCCTGGGCGCGGCGCGCGGCCCCCGTCAGCCACTCCACCACCTCTGCCTTGCCCTCGCGGGCGGCGCAGAAGAGCGGCGTCTCGCCGTGCCTGGGACGGGGGGGTTGCGCGGGCGGTGGGGCGCCGGGCGACGGGGCGGCGCGCGCGCTCGCACATCGCGGGGGCGGCGCGCACCTGCCGAGCGGCGTCAGCGGGCTTGCTCCGCCCCCGACGGCGGCCTTGACGGCATCAAGGTCGCCGCGCGTGCATGCGTTGCGAAGCTCGATCGCCGCGGCGTCGTCCATCCTTGCCGGGCTATCTCGGGGGGTGCCAACCGGGCTGTCAAGAGATTTGACGGCTCAGGTTCGGTCGCATTCGAACGTCCTTGCGCTTTGCAAAATGAGGAGCACCGCCTTTACTCGCGCCCAGCGCCCGTCGGCACCTGCGGGTGTGGCTCGGCCCCGGACGAGCGTGGTCCGAAGGGCAGAGCGCGCCGGGATCGCCCCAGCGGAGCAGAATGCGTGGACCAAGTTCGTGGAGGGTGCGCAGTGGTCGTGCGGGGGGCCAGAGAGAGCGGCGGCGCCCGCGCGCGCGCCGCGCTGCTCTCCCGAGCGCGCTGCGCCCCGGCCCTGTGCTCGCATCCCGCGCCGCCGCCGGCCTCCCCCTGCTGCACATTGCGGCACCCGCAGCGGTTGGAATGGCCCTGGGCAGCCGCCCAGGGCAAAATGCAGAGGCCCAATGCAGAGGCATTCCACCGCCGCACCCACCCCCGCCACGCGGCCCCCAACCCGCCACCCCCCGCCGCCGCCGGCCGCCCGCAGGCGAGTGGGAGGGCGTGACGGCCTCCTTCGGCCCCGACGGCGCCCCCCAGCCGCTGCCGGAGCGGTTTGTGCCGGACGCCTACCGCGAGTGGGGCGTGGAGCTGTTTGACTGGCAGACGCAGTGCAGCGCGACGACGGGCGCGGGGGGCAACGAGCTGCGGTGCGCTCGGGTTTGTTTTTTCAAGAGGGGACGCGTCTGGGCATGCCGGCCGCATGGGCGTGCCGGCCGCATGGGCGTGCCGGCCGCATGGGCGTGCCGGCCGCAACGCCGGCGCGCCGCCCCGCACACCACGGCATTAAAAACTGAAAACCCCGCCCGCAAACCGGAAACCCGCCCCCCGTTCCAACCCGGCCCGCAGCTCCACGCTGCGCCGGCTGATGCCCACAGTGGGCTGCGAGGCCGACGCGGTGGCATTCACCGAAGACGCCACCACCAGCGCCACCGCCGCCGCCGGCGCCCCGGCCGCCGCCGCCGCCGGCGCCGCCGCCTCGGAGGCGCTGGCGTGGCTGCCGGACGGAAGCTACTCGGTCGGGCCCGCCTCCTTTGACCCCGAGGAAGCTTCCAAGCTGCGGTTCGAGTCGTGCTTTGCGATGGAGGGCCTTTCACTGGAGGGCGCCCCCGCCACGCCGCCGGCGGCGGGCGGGGCTCCTAGGTACCGGCTGAAGGTGGCCCAGGTGCTGGCCAGGAACTGGGCGGACGGCAGCTGGAGGGTCGCGAGCGTGGAGCTGCACAGGGAGAGGTGGGGCTTGGGGTGGGGGTGGGGGGCGGCGGGGCGGGGGGTTGCTTGCGGCCTTCAAGTGGTGGCCCCACCTTCTGATGCAGGCCCTCTCCCCTCACCGCTTGACTCGGATTCACTTTCGCCCTCGCCTTGCCCATAGCCCCCGCCCAGACCCCAAGAACCTCCCCCAAACCCCCCCACCCCCCACACCAGGTACGAGGGCCCCTTCACGGGCCGCAAGGAGCTCGCCGGCTGCGGCGGCGGCCAGCCCGCGATCTCAAAGCTCGCCCCCACGCCGCCTGATCAGATCTTCTCGGGCGGCTGGGCGGCCGAGGGGGGCGTCGTCCTCGAGGCGGCCCCCAACGGCGGCCTCGCGCCGGCGCCGGCGGCGGGGAGCGGCGGCGCGCCGTTTGGCGGCGGCGGCGCCGCCGCCGGCGGCGGCGGCGCGGCGGTGGTTGAAACGCTGCTGCCGCTGGGGGCGTGGTCTGTCGTGGCCTTCGACGGCCCCGGCGCGCTGCGCGTCGAGGCGGGCGCGCTCTCCGCCGACGGCGCGCGGCGGCAGGTGGCAAGCCGGAGCTACGCGGCGGGGGCGGTGGCGCGGGTCGCGGTCGGCGTGGACCGGCGCGCGTGAGGGGGCGGGCGCGCAGCGGCAGCCGCCGCAGCCGCCGCCGGCGCCGCGCGCGGCCGCTTCGGCCCGGCGCAGACTGAACGAGTGACCGGCCAGCCGCACGCCCGCTAGCTTTTTTCGGCCGCCGGATCGGTCTGCTGCGGGGCCCCTTTCTGCCCCGCCCGTGCCTGTTTCGTGGGGCGTCCTTTTTCGGCCCCATTCTGCCCACCTTGAGGGTAACTGTTATTGCTCCGGCCATAGTCCTTTTGGCAACACTCCAGAAAGGGCATTACAACGCGAGCGAGGCGGCCAGGGCCAAAGGGGCGTCAACAGCGACAACAGCACAAAAGCAGCAAGCACTCGGTGCCAAATCCACAGGCCCGCCCGGCAGCCGCCAGCCCTCAGCTCCCCCCGCCGCCGCTGCTCGCGCTGACGCCGCTGCTGCCGCCGCCACCAGGGCCGCCCGACGCCTCCTGCCGCGCCAGCAGCTCCCGCAGCGCCGCCGCCAGCCGCCGCACCCCCAGCCTCAGCTCCTCGGGAGTGTAGAAAGAGAACGCCAGCCGCGCCTCGTTGGCGCGCCCGAGGCAGGCCGGGCCGGGGGCGAAGCGGACTGCGTGGCGGGCCGAGGCGAGCTCCAAGAGGTCGCGCGAGTCAACCTGTTTGACCGAGGTTTGACCGGGGTTTGACCGGGGTTTGACCGGGGTTTGGCAATAGGTTTGACCGTGGGTTTGACCGTGGGTTTGACCGGGGTTTGACCGCGGATATTGCATTAGGAGGGTTCTTGGGGTGTTTGGGGGGGGTTCCAAAGGCTGTAATTCTGAAGGCTTCTTTTGGGTCTGGTGGGTTTTAGAACCCTTCTCAACCGCCCCTCAACCGTTAACAAAAATGGTGATCAAAGGCCCCTTCCCAAGCCCCTCCCCCCCGCCCACCTCTGGCGGCAGCTCCAGCCAAACAAAGTAACCGCCCCCCGGCCGTTGGTAGCTGCACCCCAGCGGCGCCAGGTCAGCATCGATCCCCGCGCACAGCGCGGCGCAGCGCTCCCCCAGGACGGGGCGCACGTGGGAGGTCAGGTGGGCGCGGAGGAGGCCGAGCTCGAGGGCGCTGTGGGCGACGGCGGCGGAGAGCGGGGCGATGCAGCCTGCGAACGGTTTTGGGGGGGGGGGGGTCGGAGGGATTTTCGGAGGTTTCGGTTATTGGGGGGGGGGAGAGCAGGGATAGGGAGCGGGGGAAGGTGGCGGACGCGGGCGGGTGGCTTCAAGGGCGTTTTTGGGCGTCAGAAAAGCACGGCCGCCGGAGGCACAAGGCTGGCCCGGCCCCAGAGAGGCCGGACTTCGCGGTTTTAAAGCTCAATCGTGCAGGGAGGGTTGTGTCCCAAACCCTGATTACGTCATATAAACATGGCTAACCGTAGTGACAACATCAGTAACCCCCGGTGTTTTCCGCGCGCGCGCCGGCGCACCCACCGCCGCTGATGAGCACGCCGCACGACTTGAGTCGCTGCAGCGTCGGCGCGCACGCCTCGGCCCAGCCGAGCCGCAGTCCGGGGGCAAGCATCTTCGACCAGCTGCCCAGGGAGACGACGCGGCTCGGCGGCGGCGCCTCGGGCGCCGCGCCGCCGGCCGCGCCGCCAGCCGCACCGCCGCCTGCCGCGCCGCCGCCGCTGCTGCTTGTTGCCGCAGGCGGGGCGCCGCCCCGGCCCCCTTCCAGCGGCGGCGGCAGCTCTCCAGCCTCTGCCATCGCCCGCTCGACGGCGCGCATCGGCGGCGGCGGGGGGGGCGCGCCGGGATGAGTCAGCAGCTGATACACCTCGTCGGCTGCGGAGGAGGGGGGCGGGGGTTGGGGAGGTTTTTTTGTGTGCGGTTTGTGTCTTGGGGGCGGGAGGCGGCGGCCGCGCCACGGTCGCTAATGCTTGCCGCCGCCCGGTGCCAAGCCTCGCCGGCAACGGCGCGCGCGCGCGCGCCAACTATGACAAACCCGCGCCGCCCGTCGCCTCACCGATTATGTCAAACCCGTGCGCGTGCGCGAGGGCGATGAGTCGGCGGCGCCGCTCCAGGGGCAGCACCGCGCCTCGGGGGTTGGAGTGGACGGGCACGGTGTACAGCAGGCGGGGGCTGGGGGTGGGTTTTTGGGGGGAGGGTGGTTTTCTGGGCCATTTTTGGGGGGCGGTTTGTTGGGGGCGGTTTCACGGGCTTGGGGCCAGTTTGGAGGCGGGTTCGGGGCGATGCAGCGCGACGTGACGCGGCGCGGCGTAGCACAGCGAGGCGCCGCACAGCGCGGCGCGCGCGGTGGCACGGCGAGGCGCGGTGAGCAAGAGTTTGGCTCACCGCAGTTCGCCGCGCGCCAGCAGCGCCTCCAGGGCATCCACATCGACGCCGGCGGCGTCCGTCGGAACTCCGACGGTCACGAGGTGGTTCTGTTTTTTTTCCGGGGGGAGGGGGTTTTGAGGGCCCTATTTTATGGCACCCGGCTTGCTCTGTGTGCCGGCGGGATTCGCAATTTGCCCACTCTCCCGGGGCCTGGGTGCGCGCCAACAACATACACTGAAAAAAAATCCAATCAACCCATTAGTCCCCAAAAAGCCGGTCAATCGCCAGTCGGCCGCGGTGACTAATCCCCCCTCCCCCCCGCCCTGCCTGGTCCACTATCGGCTGCAGCAGGAAGTATGTGGGGCGCTCCACCAGTATGGCGTCACCCGGTGACGCCAGCTGGCGGCAGGCCAGGTCGATGCCGTGGGAGACGCCTTTTGGGGGGGAGGGGGGAGGGTTGGGGGGTTGGGCGGGGGGGTGAATGAGGGCGCAGGGTTTGCAGGGGGGTGCCGGGGTTCGGAAGGGGGTGCGGGGCTTGAAGCTTTGAGGGCCACCCTAGGCGGGAAAGGGCCTTTAGGCTGAGTTGTATGCGTCTTCAAAGCAACCCCTCGGCGACGCGCGCGCCAGTCGCACCTGCCGTCACCAGCAGCTCGTCGGGTGACACCGCGTGGCCGTAGTGTTCGCTCAAAAAATCCGCCAGCGCCACGCGGAAGGAGCGGTACCCCTCAACGCTGCCATACCTGGTTGAGTTGGGTTTTTGGTTTGGTTTTCGTTGCGGTCGCTTGGTGTTTATTGCGGGGCGCTTGATTGGCCTGGCCTAGCAGCTGCGCTGCAGAGCCAGGCAAACGGCTTTGGCGCCAAAAGACAAACCCGAAACTGCTGAAAAGGGCCACAAAAGGGCCACAAAAAAGGGCCACAAAAAAGAGCCACAAAAAAGGGCCACAAAAAAGGGCCACAAAAGAGGGGGCGGCCGGCGGGCTCACTGCAGCATGAGGGGGTCCGCCCCCGGCGCCCCCAGCCGGTGCGCCGCCGCGGCGGCCACCTTGTCGAGCGGCAGCGACGACGGCCCCGGCTGGCCGGCCGCCAGGTCTAAAACGCCCTCCCCCAGCTGGCGCTGCACAAACTCGCCCAGCTGGGTGGTCGGCGGGGCGGCGGGGGCGGCTGGCGCGGCCGCGGCTGCGGGCGGCGGGGGGGAGTGCGGCGTCGGGAGGGGGGGGCTTTGTTTGGGAGGGGCCGGCTGGGGAGCGCGGGACGCTGCAGCGGCTGCGGCCGCAGGGGCGGGCGCGGGGGCGGGGGCGAGCGGCGGCGAAGCAGGAGTGCGCGCAGCTGCACGCGCGTGGGCCCGCCGCGCGCCATAGACGAAGAGATCGCCGTTACCTCCATCCGAGGACGCCATGCCAGCGCCGAGGGCGCTGAGCCGCTTCGCCAGGCGCCGGGTTTCGCCTCTGCAGGCCGGGATCTGATTCAATCGCCCCAAAAGGCGCGCCGACATCGTGCGGTTTAGATCCAAGGACCGATGCGGGGTGACCGACGATGCGCCGCAGACAACAGCGGCGCGAAACGCGGGGCGGCATCACCGGTGCCGCCGCTTCCGCCGCCAGCCCGCCGCATTTGACGAGACCGCCCAAGCGCCGCTGCCAATCAGAAAGCGGGCGGCTAATTTATTACTCTGCGACGAAGAGGGGGCGTGCGCCGGCGCCCTGCGGGGGCAACCGGCTGCGTGCGATGCATTCGAAACCGCCACCTGGCGGGTTTATCTTGGCAGGCGGGGTGCTCGGTGCTTATCGAGCTGGCTGCAGGCGTTGGGTTATTCAATGCGTGGTGTGTGTGTAGGTGGGTGTGACTGGTTCAGGTGCAGGTTTTGGGTTGGCTGAGAGAAGGGTTCGCAAAAAGCAAGGCGGCAAAAGGGGGCTCCCCGACCCATGCCAATACCAACTGGGGGCTCTGGCAACGTCAGCATCTGAGACAAAGGGCTGGCATCAGCCAACAGCTATCAGTCACGTAAATTGCCTTTGGGCTTGGGATCGCAGGCGGGCCCAGGACCTCGCACAAAACCAGCAAAACGCCAAAAAAAAAACCCCGCAGAAAGCCCGGGGCTGCAAAACCGTGGCCGTGCCACAACAACTGGCCGGTGCGGGCGGGCCGGCGGGCTCCCGGGAGCAAAATCAGCGGACTGATCGACCGGTCACCGCCGATCAGTAACCCGCGAGCGCCGCCGCGGCGGCCAGCTCCGACGCCGCCGACGACCGCCGCGCGAGCGACACGCGCCGCAGCCCCATCGTCATGCGCGACAGCGCCTCGGGCGCGCGCGCGTCGAATCGCGCGGCGCGGAGCAGAAGGTAGCCGCAGCCCACCAGAGCGGCGACGGCGTCGTCGCAGGCGGCAAAAAGCTGCCCCGCCAGCGGCGGCAGCGGCGACGGCGACGGCGGCGGCGGCGGCGGGAGAGCCTGGCGCGGCGGCGTGCGGGGCAGCTGCGCGGCGGCCGCGCCCGCGGCGGCGGCCGAGGCGGCGGCCGCCGCTTCGTACTCCGAAACCGACTGGATGAGCCCCTCGCCGGCGCTGTCCCTCCGCATTCCGCCCGCCGCCGGCAGCGCCTTTTTGGTCTTCTTCTCAGAGTCTGGCTGCACGCTCGGCGACCGCAGCAGCGCGCCGCCGTGCCGCCCCGCCGCCGCGCCGCCGCGCGCCGCGGTGGGCGTCGCGGCCTCCTCCTCGGCTCGCGCCGCGGCGAGCGACGGCGAGCGCTGCAGCGCGCTGAGGCTGGCCATGCGCTGCAGGCTGACCTCGGGGCCAAAGGCGCCGGCGGCATCAAAGTCGGGGGGCGCGGCGAGGCAGGCGGCAAACTGTTTGTCGACCTCTGACAGCTCGCCCTGAATAACGGCCTGGAGGGGCGGCGCGCTGCAGGGGGGGGGTGGGGGGTGGGGAATCGTGATGAGGTGTGGGGAGAGGGAGGGGCGTCGGCTTGACCGGGGGTTGACCAGCTGGCCTGCGGGGCGGGGGGCGGTCGCTTTGGGTGGGAGGGGCGCCGTTCACTGGCGAGAGCGTCTGAGGGCCGGGGCGGTGGGCCACTCGTCTCAGTGTGCCAGCCCCCCAAGCAGCGCCCCAAGCGACGGGCCAGCGGGAGTCCAAGCGCGCACCCAAAGGGCGTGCCGTAGGCCTCAATCCTGCATGCCAGCGCGTGGTGCGCCGGCACCGCCAGCGTGGAGGTGAGCACCACCTCCTCCTCCATCGACGCGCGCATCAGGTTTAGGGAGTCCAGCACGGCGACAGACATCTGGGGGTGGGGTGTGAATGCGTGTGAATGCTTGTCAATGCGTGCGTGCGTGCGTGCGTGCGTGCGTGCGAGGTAGGTAGGGGTGCCGTTTTGGGGGACGTTCATTTGGGGGGGCTGCAGTTTGCGGGGAACTGTGAGGGGGCTGGCTGCTGCCCCCTGCACGAAGACGGGCCCAGTCATTTCAACATTGGGCAAGCCCCAAGCAACGCGCACTCACGTCAAACAGCGGCAGCGCCGCGGGCGGCCGCATGTGGCGGAAGCCCTTGGCCAGCGTGGACTGGCGCCGCAGGCTGGGGCGGCCGGGCGCGAGGGAGGGCCTGCTTTGCGTTTTGGAGACGGGCGCGCGGGTTGGCGGCATATACAGCTGCCGTTGCAGAGGCGGTGCGAACAGCAGCGCGCCTGGAGCCCCAGTTTCGGTGCGCTCCGCCTCCAGCAGCTGCACCGCGGCCGAGCGACGCCCGCCGTTGCGTGCGGAAGGAACCCGCGGGCAGCCCACGCACCCGCCGGGCAGCGCCGCCGCGCCGAGGGCCGACCCCGGCCGGCTTCTGACCTCGCCGGCATGCACCAAGGAGCTGCAGCCCGCCTTTAGGGTCGCCGTGGTGGCCTCCATGGCCCTTTTGGCGGCCTGCGCGCGGGCGGCGGGGGGCGGGCGCGCGCGCTGTGCATAGGCAGCGGGGTCGCGACGCGCGGCGCCGCGGCCGCCGGCCGCGGCCCAGACCCTCCCAGCGCGGCCGAGCCATCCCTGCCGGATGCGTACCGCCTGTGGAAGCAGGCCTCGGAGCGCTGGGGGTCACGGGGGGGCGCGCCGGGACTGGGTCCGGGAGCTGTCGCTCGCGGCTGTCGTTCCGGAAGGCTGTATATCTAGCTATCCTGGACGCGCTACGTGTTTCTGGTTTCGAGGGGATGCGCGGGAATGCCCGCTGGCGGCCTGGGGGCGGGCAGAAGAGCGCGTCGCGCGCATCCTGCCGGCTGCTGCAGCCGGTGCCGCGTCGAACCTGCGTCCGCCTGCGTCCAGCCGCCGCAGTCGAGCCGCCTGCAGTCCGCATTGGGGTGGGAGCAGCGGCGTCGCCGTGGCATTATCATACCGTACCGGCGGCGCCGCTTACCTTTGCACACGAATGCGGTCAATTCGGTCGGTGTCGCGCGTGCGCGCGCGCCAAGCTGCCACTTGGCCTGCGAAACGTGCGCACTTTGGCCGTCCGCCGCGACTTGGCTGTCGTCTGCGCAAGCCAACGGGGGGCTGGACAACCTGCTAAGTCCGCGGGCCCGCACGGGGCCGGCGACGGCGCACATGGCGGCGGCACCGCGGTGTGAGGGCGCGCCGGCCCCAAGACCCCGCCTCACGATCTATCGTGCACTTTCCTCGATCGATTGCGCTTGCCACAGCGCCCACCGGACGCGCCTGCTCTCGTATCCCGGCATTGCGGCGTCTTTCGAGCCGCGTCAGCGAACTCGCACCCGCGAACCGCCCAGCAGCACCATGGGTGAGCCCTATAGGGCGGACCTGCGATCCCATCCGACATAGGGGGGCGGGCTCGCCACCAGCAAGGCCGCAGCGGCCCGCGGGGCGCGAGCACGGGCCCCCTGCGCCGTCGGTTATGTTGCGGGCACGCCTAGCCTCATCACCGCGCCGCCACGCCCCCGCCGCGCAGTCGCCGCGCACGCCGGCCGGCCCGGGGAGGATGTTTCCGCCGTCAGCAGCGAGCACCGCGGCATTGCCGGCCCCCTGCAGGTGTTGCTCCGGGGCGTGCGGGGTTTGGCTCCATTCATTCGGGGGCGGCAAGCAAGCTGCCCTTTTAGATAGCGTGCAGCGCGGCGGCGCAGGGCGGCGCCTCCTCTCGCGCACTGCTCGGCGATGATGGCCCGCACCCCATTGACCCAAGCCCCAGCTGCGCGCCCAGCCTCGGCCCCCACCCCCGGCCCCGCCCCAACTGAGCGCCGCCCCCCGCCGCCCCCGCGGCCGCCGCCTCGGACGCGCGCAGGTGCCGTCGCGCATGCTGATGGGCCCTGGCCCCAGCAACGCGCACCCGCGCGTGCTCGCCGCCCAGACCCTCCCGCTGCTCGGCCACATGCACCCCTCGTTCTTCAAGGTGGGCCGTGGGGGCTTTTAAAAGCTCCTACTCCAAATCGGTGGCCTGCTGCAGCCAGCAAGACAGCAGGCTGCTGCGTGCATCAGCCCCCGTTGCAGCGTTTTCTGCGTTGGCGGCCTGCCGCTTACCGCTTCCACCTTTAGACACCCTCGCGCACAATCCACCCCGTCCGCTTGTCACCTCTTGTCACCCCGTTCGTCACCCCGTGCGTCACCTCCCTCGCCAGATCATGGATGAGATCCAGGGCGGCCTGCGGTACCTTTTCCAGACCTCCAGCCCCTACACACTGTGCATCTCCGGCACGGGCCACGCTGGCATGGAGGTGGGCGGGGGTCGGGGGGGGGGGCGTTGCTTTTTGCCTCGATGCGTTGAGCCTGGGGTTGCAGGGTTTGGGGTTGGGGGTGTTGGCGGTCCAATTGCTGAACGGGGAAAGATGCACTGCAGCCCCCGGCATGCCAAGGCAAACCAACCAAGGCTGCCAGCACCACCGCCCAGCCGGTGTTCTCCACCAACACCTCCACCCCCTTCACACACGTCAAAAAAAACCCACCCCCACCCCCACCCCCGCCCTTCAGGCCGTGATTGCAAACCTCCTGGAGCCGGGTGACAAGATCCTGGTCGGAAACAACGGAATCTGGGGGGAGCGCGTGTCAGACATGGCGGCGCGGTTCAGGGGTGGGTCAGACGCGGCGGCGAAGGGGAAGCAAGGGGGGGCCGCTGCTGCTGCGGTGCCGGGCGCGAGCAGCGCGCCCCGCAAGGCAGCTGCGCCCCCGACGCAGCCCCGCCCCGCCTGCCAGCGACTCCCCGCGTCCAAACAACACAAACCCCGATTGGGTGCGCCCAAATCTCCAATAACACCCTGGCGCCGAATCCTTACGTGATGACTGTTGACACCCTCAACCTCCGCAGCCGAGGTGGTGCAGCTGCGCGCGCCGGCGGGCCGCACCTTTTCAACCGCCGAGCTCAAGGCGGCGCTGACTCAGCACAGGCCGGCCGTGCTGTTCCTGGTGCAGGGGGAGAGCTCCACCGGCGCCCACCAGGCGCGCGCGCGCGCGCGCGGGGTGGCAGTCCGGGGCTGGCTGGCCCGCTGGGGTTGGGGCCGGACTGGCGTGGGCCAGTCCGGATGCCTGCGGGTGGCAGTCCGGACGGTTGCGGCTGCTGGGGGAAGGCCAGCCCGGGCGCGGGCGCAGTGAATGCTGCGGCACAGCACAGCGAGCAACAACCCAGTGGCTGGCACCAACCCGAAACCGCCACCCCCAGCCCAACACCCCATTCTCCGCCCTGCAAACTCCCCAAACCCGGCCCCCCAGGCGCTCGGCGACGGCCTGGGCGAGGCCTGCCGCGCCGCCGGCACGCTGCTGGTTGTGGACGCCGTCGCCTCTCTGGGTGGCGTGCCATTTTTGGGGGACGAGTGGGGGGTGGACGCGGCGTACACGGGCAGCCAGGTGGGCGCTTTTTGTGGGGGGTTGCGGTGTTAAATGAACACGCGCAAGGGGCAGGATAGCTACGGGCGGGATGGCTTTGCTCCAAGCGGCGCGCGCCGCCTTGCATTGCCAGACCACTCTGATCGCCCCCGCCTCCCCAACCAAACGCCACCCCGCAACCCCCCATTTCCAAACCGCACCCGGACGCCCCCAGAAATGCCTCTCGGCGCCGCCCGGCGCCGCGCCGCTGTTCCTGGGTGAGCGCGCGCTTGCCAAGCTGCGGGGCCGCGCCTCAAAGCCCGCCACGTACAATTTGGACCTGAACCTCATTGGTGACTACTGGGGCTGGTTCGGGAAGCGCTCGTACCACCACACAGGCGGGTCTTTTGGGGTTTGGGGGCGGGATGGCGCTTTCATATGGAGGGGTTGCGGGAGGGCTGGTGGCGGGCGCGCAGCGCGCGAGTGTGAATACGCCCACCCACCCTGCCCACACGCCCCACCCACCCAACCACCCCACCCACCCACCCACCCACCAACAGTCCCTGACCGCTCTTTGGACCTTCCAGCTGACCACCTTTGCCATCCTCTATTCCTTTGGCAGCGCCCTCTCGCTCACCAGGCAAGGGCCGCGGCGCCGCCCCCGCCGGCGGCGCGCTGTGGGAGGGGCTCTGCCGTGCCGGCGCTGACTTTGCTTTGGGCCGCCGCCGCCGCTGCGCGCAGGCGCACCGCAACCCTAGCTGCGCCGCGTGGGCGCGCCGTGACCACCGTCCGACCCCGCCCCCGCCCCCGCCCCCGCCCTCCCGCCCCCCGCCCGCAGCACGTTTTTCCTGATGGGTCCCTCGAAGCAGTTCAGCAACATGACCTCAGGCGGCCGCTGGGCCGCGTCGCTGGTCTACGTCGGCGCCATCGTGGCCACGCTGGTCATAGCGTTCACCGTCAAGGGCATCCCCGGCGGCGTCCTGGTGATCGTCATGATCGTGCTCCAGTTCATCGCCGCTCTGTGGTACTGCGCCACCTACGTGCCCGGGGGGCCCGAGCTGCTGGCAAAGTGCTTTGGCATCAAGACCTGATGACGCCGCCCGCCCCCGCACCCCCGCGGCGGCAATCCGCGTCGGCGTGCGCCGGCGCGGCCTGCGGCGCCGCCGGCTGCAGGCCTGTTGCCTGCGCCAAGGCTGCGCGGCCGCGCCTGCGCTGGCGGGCGCGGCAGCTGCGGCCGCGGGACGGTCTGTGTGCTGTGTTGCGCTGCCCTGCGCATTTCGAATCCCGCTGCGATTCAACCTTACGAATGTGATGTGACACAGAAAGCTGTAAGAACTTGCGAATTGCACGCGCGGAGGGTGCTGGGCTGCTGCCTGCTGGCCGCTGGAGGGGGCGCGTCGGCTGGGCCGCCCGCCGCCCGCGTGCACGCGAGAGCGCGGTTTTAGTAGGCGGCGCAGCGGGGGCAGCTGCGCCGCACGCCTTCACAGGCTCGCCGCAGCAGCAGGCGAGGACATCTATAGGCGGTTCATCCTTCTGTTTCACCAGGAAGCGTTGTATATGCACCGGCGACAGCAGCGCGCGACGATCTCGCGTGGTTCCGCTCGCCGCACCCGGTTTGGCCGTCTTGTAGCGGCATTATACAGCGCCATAAACCCCACGGCGCTGTCGCGGGGCCCCAGCGGGCCCTCGCAAGAGCAGGAGGCGGCAGTTTTGGCGCGCCGCGGCCTCATGGCTAGCAGCTAATTCAAGGCCTGCGGCGTCTTGAGTCTCGTGTAGACGCCGCAGGGGAGGCGGCGGGACCCCGCAGGGGGAAGAGGCGGCGCGGCAGCCGCGAACGCTGCGCCGTGCCCGGCCACGCGCCGGCGCCCTACACAGACCCGCCCGTTGTGACAGCGGCCAGCCAGGATGAACGGCACGCTGCGGGTGAGCGCCAGCGGGCGCACGCGGCGCGCCGGCAGCCGCCGCTCCGCCGCCCGCAAGCCGTTGCCGGCTTGCTGCCCCGACCGCCGCCGCCCCGCGGCCGCCGCCGCGCCGCCTCGCCCTCCCCTCACCCCACCCCTTCCCCCCGCCTTGTCCCGCCAGCGCTACATCATGGCGCTGCGCATCAAGGAGCTCACAGAGGTGCTTGACCGCATGGGCATGCGCAAGGTCGGGCGCAAGGCGGAGCTGCAGGAACGGGTGGCGAGCGTGTTTGCGGTCGACGCCTCCAGGTGCGCGCGCCCCGCGGCCCTGCCCGACCTGCGGCCGCCGCCGCCGCTGCCGCCGCTGCATCCGCAGCAGCAGTGGCAGCAGCGGCAGCAGCAGCGGCAGCAGCAGCAGGCCCAGCAGCAGCAGCAGCAGCAGCACATGCATGTGTGCCGCGCTCGCCTGCAGCTTGCTCTGGCGACCAAGCCGCCCGTCGCGCCCCCTGGCGGCCCGCCCGCACGCCGGCCCTCACACACCTCCCCCTTTGCCGCCTGCCCGCCCCCTCCGCAGCGCTCACAACCAGGCGCGCGTGGCCATGGCAAAGCGGTACGTGGAAGAGGCCTACTGCAGGATGGTTGGCTGCCCCTACACGCCCGCCGACGCCACGCCAACCGCCGGCGGCGCCGGAGGCGCGGCGCCGCCCGCGCCCGCGGCGGCGGCGGCGGCGGCGGTGACGCCGCCGGGAGGCGGGACGCAGCACGCGCCCAAGCGGCAGCGCGTCGGCGGCGCGGCGGCCGCCGGCGTCGACGGCGGCGACGACCTGCTGGCGCTCGCGTTTGACGAGCTGATCGGGGCAGCCTCCGGCGGCACCTCGATCCGCTGCCTCTGCGGCAGCGGCGTGGAGCGCGGCGCGATGGTGCAGTGCGATGCGCCGCAGTGCCACGTCTGGCAGCACTCTGACTGCGTCGCCGCGCCCCCCGCCCCCGCGGGCCTGGGGCCCGCGCCGCCGCACTTTTGCGAGCGCTGCCGCGTCGCGCGGGCGGACCCGTTCTGGGAGGTCTACGACGCCACCATCTTCGCGGCGCTGCGAGTGCAGCCGACGGGGCGCAGCGTGCAGCAGGGGACGCAGGTCACTCCGGTGAGGGGCGCCGGATGGGGCACCGGGGCGGGCTGGGGGCCCTCTGTTGCGCAGCGCGGCCTGCGGTCGGCGCAGCTGTGTACCGCCCCTTTTGGGGGGTTTCCCCTGCAGCCGGTCGCCGGCCTTTCGCGCGAACCAGCCGCCGCTCCACCCACCGCTGCGACCCCCAAGCCCCTCGGCCCTCCAACCCTGCCCCCTAAACGCCAAACGCCCGAACCCCCAAACCCCCCAAATCCGCAACACCGCAAAACCACCAAACCCCCAAACCCCGCCGCCGCCGCAGATCTGCTCCACCGGGGAGCGCTCCTTTTACGTCAGCCCCCAGCAGCTGGACCTCGTTCGCAGCCGCGGCCCCGAGTTCCGGCTGCAAGTGGTGGCGGTGCAGCTGGACGACGCCAACGCGTTCAGGTTCCACTGGCCGCTGTACTCTGAGCTGCAAATCAACAGGCGCGCGCGGTCAAAGGTCTCAGATCTGATCTGCTTCGATCTCGCGAAGGCTTGGGCGCGTTTCTGGACTTCTGGGCAGTCCAGCCCTTGCCCGCATGCACGTTCCGAGGCGCGGGTTGAATCACAGGCTGGGGCCCACTCCAAGTTTGGGCCCAAACCCAAACGCCCAAACCTAAAACCTAAAACCTGCAACCCCGCAGGCAGCCCGTGCGCGTGTATGGGCGCGGCTCCAACTACAAGCTGGGCCCAAACCAGCGGGACGATGCGGTGGACGTGTCGAGGCTGGTGGTGCAGGGCCGCAACACGGTGCGCGCGCGCGCTGCTGTGTTTGTGCGTTTGTGTGTGCACGCGTGCAGAGGCGGTTGTGGGTGTTCAAAATCGCCCCTCCGCATCACGTCCCGCCCACTGCACGCCGCCGCCCGCCTCTCCCCCTCGCCGCGCGCAGCTGCTGTTCAGCTGCCAGGACGCGCGGCCGTTTGCGCTGTCGCTGGTGATGGTGCGGCAGCGCAGCATGCAGCAGGTCAAGGTGAGATCGCCGCCCCCTCCGAAGCCGCCCCCAGCGGGACGCCTCGGTGATTGTTTTTTGGGGGGGGAGGGGGGTGCGGTTCGCGCACTCAACCCCGCCAGCGGCGGGCCCTCCATTGGACCGTCTGCCTTTGCCGCCGCGCGCGCCATGAGCACGTGCCGCCACCCACACCCCACCCCCCCCCCCCCCCCCCCCCTCGCCCCCCTCGCCCCCGCCGCCCGCCAGGCGCTGATGGCGCCAAAGGAGCCCCCCCAGTCCGCCCGCGACCGCGTCGCCCGCAGCGTCCGGGGCGGCTGCGCGGACGACGACGAGATCGAGGCGGGCAACGTGGTGGTGTCGCTGCGGGACCCGCTCACTTTTGCGCGCGTGTCGGTGCCGGCGCGGTTCACCAACGTGGGGGCCGGGCTGGAACCGTTCGACCTCGAGCCGTTTTTGGACACCGCGCGGCGCACCAAAAAGTGGACGGACCCGCACAGCATGCGGCACAGCTGCGTGCAGAGCCTGCAGGTGGGCTGTCGGAGCGGGTCTGCTGCGAAGGCTGCGGCTTCCAGCGCCACCAGGGGCCTGGTCTCGTGTGCATGCGTGGGGGTGTTTGCTGGTGAATGTTTGCCTGTGGGTGGATGGGTGTTTGGGGAGGGGTCGCACGCATGCACGCACGCAAACACGCACGCACGCACGCACGCCGCCAACAGCGCACGACGTAATCAAAACCGCGCGCCGTGAAACACAACAGGTGGACGCCTACCTGGAGCACGTGCTTTCAGAGCTGCCGCCAGACGCCAACGAAATCGAAATCGACCCCCGGGGCCGCTGGCGGGTGGCCGGATCCAACGCCGCGTTCCGCTCCATCGTGCCGGGCGACGACGCCGGCGCCGGCGGCGGCGGCGGCGGCGGCGCGGCGGCGGAGCGCGGCGCGGCGGGGCCGGCGGGCGGCGGCGCCGCCGCCGGCGACGGCGAGACGGGCGCGAGCGGCAGCGGCGCGGCGCGCGGCGGCAGCGGCGGCGGCGCGGCGACGAGCATCAAGCCCGACCCCGAGGGCCGGGGCGGCGGCGGCAGCGGCGGCGGCTCGGGCTCTGATGAGGAGGACGAAGCCGAGGAGCTCCGCCGCGCCGCGGCGCAGGCGGGCGAGGCGCTGCGGCGGCGGCGTGCGGGCGCGGCGGGGCCGGAGGTCATCGATCTGCTCGACTCTTCAGACGACGAGGGGTCCGGCGGCGCCGCGGCCGCGGCGGGAGGGCCGGGGGCGGGTTCTGGCGGGGGCGGCGGCGCGCAGCAGGCCGCGGCGGCGGCAGCGGCAGCGGCGGCCGCAGCGGCAGCGGCGGCGCAGCAGCAGCAGCAGCAGGCGTATACAGCCGCCGCGGCCGCAGCGGCGGCGGCGGCCGTGCGGCAGATGCCGCCGGCCCTCGCACAGCAGCAGCGGCAGCAGCAGCAGCGGCAGCAGCAGCCGGCCGGCGCGTACGGCGCCGCGGCGCAGGCCATTGTGCAGTTTGCCGCGCACAAACCTCGCGCCCTGCAGACGGCCGCGGCGGCGGCGGCGCCGGCGCAGCAGCGGCTCGGCGGTGGCTACTACCCTGCCCACCCGGGAGGCGGCTACCCGCCCGCTCCGACGCACCCGCCGGCGTACGGCTATGCCGCGGCGGCGCCGGCTGGCTACGTCCCCGTCGCGCCGCCGGCGCCGCCCGCGGCCGGGGCGCAGCCCTACGCGCTCGTGTACGACCAGGCCGCGCCGGCGGTTTCGGGCGGTTACACCGGCCTGATGCAGCACATGCACCTCAGCGGCGGCGGCGGCAGCGGCGGCTACGCGGCAGCAGGCGCGCAGCAGTGGGGTGGCCAGGTGCAGCAGCAGCAATACCCAGGGCAGCAGCAGTACCCAGGGCAGCAGCAGCAGGCCCTGCAGCAGCGGGCACCACAGCAGCAGCAGCAGGCACTACAGCAGCAGCAGGCACTACAGCAGCAGCAGGCACTACAGCAGCAGCACCAGCAGCACCAGCAGCAGCAGCAGCAGGGAGGCGGCGGGGATGATTTTATAGATTTGTCCCTAATAGACAGCGATTGAGGCGCCGCCCCTCGCCCCTCCCAGGCCCTGCCACGCCACTTGCTGCTTGGAGGCCCCGCCTCGGCGGCGCAGCGCGGGTGCCCGCGAATTCGCGCCGCAGCGCTGTCGACCTGGCACGCGCGGGTTTGTCGTTCGCGGGCTGTGCAGCCCCCAGCGTTGTAAGAGCCCCGGCGCACCCCATGTGCAGCGCTTTACAGGGCATTTAGCAGGGGTTTGCCGTTCGTCGGTGCGCTTTCCTGCCGCTGTGCAGGGAGGGGTATGCATCAACAAGCAGCGCCGCCAGGCGGCGCGGTTCAGGGCGCCAAGGTAGGCATGGGGCGGGCAGGGGAAACGGGCGGGCCGCCAGCGCGCGCTTGACAACTGGCGGGGCCGCCCCTGCTTGGTGCGCTACGCGCCAAACCACTCGGCGGCGCGCTCCGGAGACACGTCCAAAAACAAGCTGACCGCTTTGCCCGTCCTGGGCCGCTCCTTGGTGGCGGCCAGCTGCGTCTGCGGGGCGTGGGTGGGGGGCATGGAGGTGGATGGTGGGATTGCTGAGCAGCTGCTGAGTAGCAGCACACCATAGCTGAACACATCTGATGTGTTGACTGGGGAGGGGAGGTGGCGGCGCTTGTGCGGGCTGAAAGCCGGCAGCGAGAGCAGGCACACGCCGCCCCGCCTGTTGCACAAAGGGCGCCCCTGTTTCCGCGGCCCAACGGCGCGGAGCGGCGGCGGGACGGGCGCGCGCGCCTGCACGCTGGTGACCGCGCCCCACGCCACCAGGGCGGACGCGATGTAGTCCAGCCGCGCCGCAAACTGCTCCTCGCTGTACGGCCAGCTCGCCTGCTCCGCGTACTTCCACATTCTGCGGCGGGGTTTTGGGTCGGCGGCGGGTAGGGGTTTTGGGTCGGCGGCGGGTATGGGTTTGGGTCGGCGGCGGCCGGGATGGTGATGGCGGGCGCCGCGCGTGCCTGCAGGGCGGCTTCGGCAGTGGGAGGCGCGGCGCGCAGCAAGGCGAGCAGCACGCTGCTTGCCTCGTCCAACACGTCTTTACGAACACAATTTGATGCCCGCAAGACAGGGAGGGTGGGCTTCGCTGCCCCCACGAAAGGAAAGGGCCAAGGGGCGGCGCACATGTTGAGTGCGACAAAGTGCTTCCCCATGTACTGCCGCTGCACAAGGCTGAAGTCGTAGGACCGGTTGTACTTCGCCCGCACGAGCGCGAGCAGCGCGCCGCCGTTAAATTCGCGGGCGGCGGCCGCCTCCTTTGCCGCCTCGGCCTCGGCGGCGCGCTTGGCGAGCTCTGCGGCAAAGACCGCAGTCAGGTCGCCCTCGCCGCCGCCGCCGTCTGCGGCCGTCGCGCGGCAGGTGCATGCCGGGCGCGGGCGTCTGCTGCTGCTGTGGCTGCTGCTGCTGTGGCTGCTGCTGCTGTGGCTGCTGCTGTGGCTGCTGCTGTGGCCGCTGCCGCTGCGTGAGGCCGCTGCTGCGCCGCGCGCCGCGCGGCGCGGGCGCGCCGCACCGATCGCCTCAGCCGCGGCGCGGCTGCGACCAGAGCGGCTGCATGGAGGCCCGAACGTGCAGCCGGCGCGCAGCATGGAGAGGAGAGCCGCGCAGGGCTGATTTCCGGCGGGTGGCCCGCGTTGGAGGAGCAGAGCGCGGCGCCGCTTGTCAACAGGGGTCCTGAGTCGAGAAAAGAAGCCTCTCCGCCCGCAATTCAGCGCACAAAAACAAGGGAATCGCTTTCACGGCCTGGTCTCACTGCAGTCAAAGTCGGCCACATCGGCTTGTAGCGGCGGCCCACCCGTGGCGGTTCGAGGTCGAGGGTTTCCGAGGCTGCAATGTACAGCGGCTTTAGGATACAGATAGTGAGTGCCTCCCAATGCGGCGCAAGCCCATTACCCTCCGCATGCAGGGGCTTTGCAGTGCGGGGCGCGGGGCGGTTGCGGGCGGGTGCAAGGGCGTCGGCGGGCCATGCGGCACCTTGCGTCAACGCTGGCGAGGCGCTTTTGGTTTGCATCAGTGCAGAATGACTCACGTGCCCTGGCCGGCTGCTGCTGCTGGGCGCCATGCCGCCATCCCTGCAGACCCTGCTGTGGTTTGGCTGCGCTTGCCAGGCGTGAACACGGGGCAGTTGCGAGAGCCGAATGACACGCGCCCGCTCCGTCTCAATAAATCCTGCCGTTATAATATGGCCCGGTTTTTGTTGTAATATTGGGCGTGTTGTATTACAACAAGAGCGGTGCCATATTATAACGGCCCGGGTTTGTGCTGACTGAGACATGCGATTGTGTTTGCTTTGCCTTCATGCTTCTCTGCATTCCACTGCCATAAGCACGCTGGGTACAGCCCCCCACTTACTTTTACTGCAATCAACAACGCATCATGGCCGCTCGCGTGCTGTCCCGCGCCCTGGCGCTCGGCGCGGGGCCAGAGGCGCGGCTGTTCGAGTCGCAGCTCGCGCCCGAGTGGCTGTCCCGATCGCTGACATCGGCAGCAGCGGCTTGGGGCAGCGGTAGCGGCAGCGGCAGCGGCAGCTGCGCAGCAGGCAGCGGCGGCGGCGGCGGCACGACGACCGCCGACGCAGCGGCGCGCTCGCCGCTCCTGCGCCCCGCGGCCCCCTCCGCCGCGCACCGCGCCGGCAGCCTCCGCCACTTTGCGTCGCCGGTGAGCGGCGCCGCCTGCCAGCTGCCGCAGCCGGCCCGTGGCTTCCACGCGCGCGCGGCTCGCGCGGGCGGCGATGACCGTGCGCACGCAGACCCGCCCCCGCACGCCGACCCGCACCCGCCCAAACAAACCGCAGCCGGCGTTCCAGGGGCGCGCCCTGCCGGCCAGCGTCAAGATCGTCGAGGTCGGCCCCCGCGACGGCCTCCAAAACGAGCCCGGCGTCATCCCCACGCCGGTCAAAGTGGAGTTCATCGACCGGCTGTCCGCCACGGGCCTCGCCTACATAGAGGCGGCCAGCTTTGTGTCGCCCAAGTGGGTGCCGCAACTCGCGGACGGCGGCGACGTGATGGCGGCGATACGGCGGAGGGAGGGGGTGGTCTACTCAGCCCTGACGCCAAACCTCAAGGCGCGGCTGGGGGGCAGGGGTGTTTGCGCGCGCGCGCTGCTTTCGGTGGCGCCACTTGCGCGTGCGCTGTATTGAAGGTGCCGCGCGTTGGCGTGCCGTGCGACGGGCGCCAGGCAACAAGAGGGCGTTTCTCTGCCCCGCAACTAGTGGGCCGCCCGCCCCTCGCATGACCCCCAACGCCCCCACCCCGCCCAATCGACACCGCCCAACCCCTCTAAGCACGCGCCCCCTCCCCCCCACGCCTCCCGCCCCCAGGGCTTCCAGCGCGCCGTGGAGGCGCGGGTGGATGAGGTCGCAATCTTTGCCGCCGCCAGCGAGGCGTTCAGCCAGAAGAACCTCAACTGCTCCATCGCGGAGAGCCTGGCGAGGTTCGGGCAGGTGGCAGAGGCGGCAAAGGCGCGTGGGGGGGCGGGACTGGGCTGGGGCGGGCGGCAACGGCTGCGCGTCGCAGGCAGACCCCTGGGGTGCCCCAAAACCCCCCGGAAGCCGGGCTGCTGTTGGACTAAACTGCGCGGCCGCGTTGATGGTGCGCCGCCGCGTCCTGCAATTCAAACACCCAGTTGCACGACCCCTCCTGCACCCAAACCCCGCAAAACTCAAAACACGAAACCCCCAACCCCCCTGAACCCCCCAAACCCCCCGCGCGAACCAGGCCGCGGGCATCCCCGTTCGCGGCTACGTGTCGTGCGCCGCCGGCTGCCCCTACAGCGGCGCCGTCGACCCCAAAGACGCGGCGGCCGTGGCGCGCGCGCTGTGGGACATGGGGTGCCACGAGGTGTCGATGGGGGATACGATTGGGGTGGCCACCCCCGCGTGCGTCACGACAATGTTTGAGGTGGGGGGAGGGGCAAAAGGCGCTCGCGTGCCTTGTTGCTGGTTGCATTCAGGGTGCTGGAGCGGGGAGTGGGGATTGGGGATGCGCGGGGGCGCTCGCAGCCAGCCCCGCCCCGGCGTTTGCGTTGGAAGATGGCAGCTCGCTGCCGCACAACCAAGCCATTCCCCCTCCCACTACCCAACACTGGCAGGCCGCCGCGCAGGAGGTGCCCTTGGAGCGCCTGGCAGCGCACATGGTGGGGGCGAGGGCCGCCTTTTTTTGACCGGATCAAAATGACAAAAGAGGCATCAAGGCAGGGGTTCCCTGCCTTAACGGGCACATGCGGCGGCTCGGAAAGCAAGCCCGCCGCCCGAAACCCCCAAACCTCCCTCAAACCCCCAAAGCCAACCAAACCAAACCAAACCCAACCAAAACCCCCAAAACCCAACCCAACGCCAGCACGACACCTACGGCCAGGCGCTGGCCAACATCCTGGCCGCGCTGCAGCTGGGCGTAGGTGTAGTGGACGCGAGCGTGGCGGGGCTGGGGGGCTGCCCCTATGCAAAGGGCGCCAGCGGCAACGTGGCCACGGAGGTGTGGCGGGGCGTCGGGGTCAGCCAGAGCGTTGGGGCGTGCGGTTTGCTTTCGGGGCGGGTGTCTGCTGGGCGGTGCAAAGGGCGCCAGCGGTTTTGGGGCGGTTGCTCGTTTGTTTACTTGCAGGGCGGTGCCGCGTGTTTGCGGCGGGGTGGGGCAAACAAACAAGGGATTTGAGGCCAAGCAGAAACCAGGCAAGCAGAGGCGAAGGCGTCGGCAAACACAAACTAAACCAAACCAGGACGTGGTGTACATGCTCAACGGCCTGGGCGTGGCGCACGGCGTCGATTTGGAGGCCCTCCTTGGCGCCAGCGATTTCATCTGCGCCGCGCTGGGCAGGGAGCCGCAGTCGCGCGTCGCGCGCGCGCTGCGCGCGCGCGGCGGCGGCGGCCGGCTCGAGGCGGAGCAGTGAGCGGCGCGTGGCACGGCGCTGCGCTGCGCGGCCTGGGATGGGGCGTCTGGCGCGCGCGCGCTGGTACACTTTTGCGGATCCTGTCGTGCTTTCTTTCGTATCCGGGTGCCGGCCGGCCACAGTGCGCCCTGAACAGTTTTGACCGAGCGTGCATGCTTTGTCTAGAGTCTAGGAAATCAAACCCTTGCAAATATGGAACTGGCACACCTCAGCTTGGGAGCATTGCAGGGGTGAGGGGTGGGCCCACAGAGCAGCAGCAGCAGCGCCAGGACCAGCGTGCGAGCGCCTCGCCGCCAGGCAGCTTGCGCCGGAAGAAGCCGAGGGGGCGCGGCGCAGAAACCGCAGCGCTTCTTCTCCGGTTCACGCCTCGACCATGCCAACGCAAGGTTACGTTTTGAAGCTTTTGGAGCCCGGCCCAACTCCGCAAGCGGGCCTGTCGTGGAAGAAACCGTGCCGGAAGTCCCCTTGCGCCCGGATCCTCGCAAACATGCCTGGGATCGCCCACATCCACTCGATGAAGGAATGGAAGGCCGCGCTGGCTGTCGCTGGCGACAAGGTGGTGAGCTCCCGCCCTGCGACGCTCCCGCGCCGCGGCGAGTTTGACTGCCGCCGCCGCCGGCCCCACAGGCCCCTGTCGATCCTCCCCTCAAACCTGCCGCCCCTCCCCCCCCAAAACCCGAGGCCGTCGTGGACTTTTTCGCGACGTGGTGCCCCCCCTGCAAGGCGATCGCCCCGCTGTTTGCTGAGCTGGCGGAGAGCCACGCCAACCTCGTCTTCCTCAAGGTGGATGTGGACGAGGCTGAGGTGGAGGTGAGCACTGGCAGGGCAGCGCACGTTTGAGTTGAGATTCCCGTTGACTGTCACACCGGCTGGACTTGGCTTTGCTTTTGCTGCCACGGAACCATTGCCACTTGCACCAACCCTGACCGCATCAGGCCTGCGCGGCCGGCTTCATCACGTATGCACGCATACGCGCCGCCTGTGCGGTTTCGGGCCGAATGCCGGCTGACACCCCCCCCCCCCCGCCCCCCCCCCCCCAATCAACCACCTCCAACCAACAGGACGTGGTGAAGGCGGCCGGCATCACGTGCATGCCCACCTTCCAGGCGAGTCGCGTGGCTCAGCGTCTGATTGACTGCAGAGCCGGCGGGGCGGGCCTGCTGCTTCGGCCGCCGTGCTCATGCGCCCGCCTGGCCGCCCGCCCTCTACTCCAGCAACCCGCCCATCACCCATTAACCACACAAAAACACAACGCGCGCAGTTTTACAAGGGCGGGGCCAAAATCGACGAGTTCACCGGCGCCAGCCAGGACAAGCTGAGGGAGCGCTGCGGCAAGTACAACGCCGCGGCAGACGCCGGCAAGAAGCCGGCAGCCAAGAAGCCGGCGGCCAAGAAGCCGGCAGCCAAGAAGCCCGCAGCCCGCACGGCCAAGAAGCCGGCGGCCGGCGTGGCCAAGAAGCCGGCGGCCGGCAAGAAGCGCGCCGCCGCCGACAACGGCGCCGACGGCGATGGCGAAGATGCCTACGTGATCAGCGGGGACGCGGCCAAGGTGCTGACCGAGGTGCTGGGGGACATCGCCGCCGAGGTCAAGGCGATGCTCGCGGAAGACGAGGAGGCGCCCAAGGCAGGCGGCAGGCGGGCGGGCGCCAAGAAGCCCGCGGCCAAGAAGCCGGCCGCCAAGAAGCCCGCCGCAACCAAGAAGCCCGCCGCAAGGAAGACCGCCGCCAAGAAGCCCGCCGCCGGCGCCGGCGGCGGGCGCGCCGCGCCGCGCACGCGCAGCCGGGCCGCGGCGGCCTAGCCGGGCTCGGCCGCCACTGGCTGGATGGGCTCAAGGGGCCGGCCGCCGAGCCGGTGGTGGCTCGAGGCAGGGCTAAAGAGGCCTGTGGGGCGCCGGGGTTGAAGGGCGTTCGGGGTGCGCGGGGGCGCATTTTGTATTAGGGAGTGGCCGTGCGTGATGGGCCGATGTGGTGGGGGTGTTGGGGAGTTTGGGTCGGGCAAGTGTTGAGTAGTAACAGAGCCGTTTTCCCAGATCGCGCGTTGAGCGCAAGGGTATGTGCCTGATCAGCAGAAAGACTTTCTCCCCGCCGCAAAGCAGACTCATGCATTGCTGGACTGCCCTCCCCAGCCGCATGCGGTGCACACCTAGACCAGCCCCAGGGTTTCCGCAGGGTCGTCCATTTCCTCCAGCAGCCGCGCCCACGCCTCGCCGCCGCCGACGTCGTCAAACACGCGCGCATCGGCCCCGCCAGCCGCGCCGCCGCCGGTGCGCCGCGCCGGCGGCGCGGCTGGCGCGCTCGCCGCGTTTGCGGCCGCGAGCAGCTTCGGCAGGCGGAGGAAGATTCGCTTACGCAGCGGGCGGAACTCCGGCCGCGCGTCCGCCTCGGCAGAGGGCGGGTGGCCCGCCGCTACGAAGTCGAAACCGTAGATGACCGTGGCCGTGAAGCGCAGGGAGCGGCCGCCGAGCATGCCCGCGAAAAAGTTCTCTCCGTCCCAGAGCTCCTTGGCGTCCTCCTTGGGCAGCGGCACGTCAAGCAGTGGCGCGGCAGCCGCGAGGAACGCCCGCCAGTCCCAGCCGGGCGGCAGCGCGTCGGCGGCGCGCGCGAGCTTGCAGAAGAGGAGGAAGCACTCGGCGACACCCTGCTTGAGCCACGATGCGTCGTCTGCCAGCATCGCGTGCCGCGCCATGATGTGCAGTGTGCCGTCGTCCCACATGCGCAGCCGGAAGCAGTCAACGAGCCAGGCCAGCTGCTGCTCACTGGAGAGGCCGCTCGCCCAGCCGGCAGGGGTGGGGGGCAGCTGCGGCGGGGGGGAGGGTCAGCCTGCATGCAGCACACACAAAGCAGCCCCTTCAGTTTGCCGCAAACAGCAGGCAGTGCGCGCCGCCTCACCTGCGCTTCGTTGCAAGGCGCCTGAAACTGCTCAGCAAACTGCTGCCTCTGCTGTGACGCCCCGCCGCCGCTGCCCTTCTTCTTGCGCGGTTGCTGCTGCTTGCGCTTGGCCTGCGGGTGCGTGCACGCCGTGCGCCTGCATCAGCAGGTGCTTCACACACATGCCAGTAAAGCAGGTGTGGGCAGCAGGCTCGGCAGGGGCCCGCAGGCAGCCGGCGGCACACACGCACCGTGACAGCGACCATGGGGCGCCGTGCAGGAGCGCCCGCGCGCGCCGGGCGCGCCCCAAAGGCCGCCAGCGGGCGGCGCGTGGTCAGCGAGAGCATTATGATTACGCTTAGGGACCGCAGGGACGGCGGGGAATGAGGCAGGGGCCCGCGGGGGGACGTCCGTGATCCGCACGGGTACCGGGCCTGTACTTGCACTCGATTGCGAAGGTTTTGTGGGTTCTGGAGCTGGGTTGTGGACGCAACGTGTCGAAAAAACCTGTACAGGATCAGGGCTGCCCAGCTGCCACCTGCCCCCGCCTGCCCGTCGCCTGCCGAGCTGCCTGGCCGGCTGCTCCCCAGGGTTGCGAGTGGGTGGATGGCTGCGCCCTTGCTCAACAGGCGCGCGGTGCATATGAGGCTCGATGGTTGGAAGTTGAGGCCACAGTGTGACTCAAAACCCCCCGGCGGTTTGATCGGCATTCCGAGGCGGCCTGCCTTGGACTTTGGCGGCAACGCGCAGCCGGGCCGCAACGGGCAAGTCGCGCTCGGCCGCCGCGGCTGGATGGGCTCAAGGGGCCGGAGGCCCGCCGGGTGGTGGCGTGACTGAGGTCGCCAGAGGCCTGGGGGCACAAGGGATGAACGGCGTCGCGGCTGCGCAGGGGCTCGCGGGAGGGAGTGGCCTTGTGATTGGGTGGGGTGTTGGGGAGCTTGGGTTGGCACTTGGCAGGTGGTGAGCTGTAAAAGATTCGTTTTCCCAATGTCGCGATGCGCCGGTTGTACGATCCGGGCAGCGCTGCCGGCAGTGGGGGTGTCCACGCTTGCGTGCAGGTCGACAGCCGGCGCCAGGTGGGCAGCCGGCGGCGGACCGGCGGCGGCTCGGCATAGCGGCTGGGGCGGCGCGGTTCGGCCGTGTATGCGGGCTCCTCTGGCTTCAATGCGCCCTGGGCGAGCTGCGCAGCGGTCCTATCTCGAACGAACATGGCGGCATCACCCGAGAGGTGGGCTGGTGATCCGTCGTGCAAATGCTGGGTGCAAGCGTCTTCCTTTTACAGGGATCTTGATCGACTGATAGCAATACGGAGCCGCGGAGCAAACCCGCGCAGCCTACCGTTGCCCGCGCGCTTCGCTGGGGCCGCCGGAGCAACCCGCGCCCTCCGCGCACATCGAGGACGACGCGGGAAGGATGAGGATCACGATCGAGGAGCCCGCGGTGGCAGCGGCAGCCACGAACGGCAAGGCTCACACCGCCGCGGCGGCGGCGCCGGCGGCGGCGCCCGCGCCGCCATCGCGCTCGGCGACGCCGCCGCTGCCGCCGCGCCCCGCCGCGGACGGCGACGAGCCCTCGACGGTGTACGAGCCCCCCCTCCAGGAGGCCGTGGAGATCACCAACAAGCGGTCCAGCGACATCCTCCACGACCCCACCCTCAACAAAGGTGGGGGCGCCCTTGCGGTTGGGCGGCGACGCTGACGTGGCGGGCGGCCGCCACCGCCGCCGCCGCCGCCGGACCCGCCGCCGCCGCGCTCCCCGCCCCATCGCACCACCGCGCACGCCACCACCCTCCCCCTCGCACCCCCACCCCCACCCACACCCCAACCCCAACCCCACCCCCACCCCCAACCCCACCCCCGCCCCCACCCACACCCCCACCCCCGTCCCCGCAGGCACCGCCTTCCCCCTGGATGAGCGGGAGCGCCTGGGGCTGAGGGGCCTCCTGCCGCCGATCATCTCAAACATGGGCGTGCAGGTGCTTTCGGCTTCCCTTTTGGGGACGGGGCGCGTCTGGGCTCCATCCGTGCACAGCACCGCACCGCGCGCCGACAGGATTGAATAGGCAGCCAACGTTCAACACCCGCCCCCCAAACACCCCGCCCCGACAACCGCGATGTCAGCTGGAGCGGGTGGTGCGGGGCTTTCGCTGCGGCGCCGACCCTGTCACCACACCAAACACCGACACCCTTACTAAACACCAAACGCTGACTAAACACCCCAAACGCCCGCCCCCACAACCGCCCCGCCAGCTGGAGCGCGTCATGAAGGACTTTTACTACGGCCTCGACCAGATCCCCCCTGAGGAGATCGGCAGCGGCATAACGCGCGAAATGGAGCGGCGCTGGCGCATGCTGCAGGGGCTGCAGGTGAGAGAGAGGGTTTGGGGGTGGGGAAGGGAGCCCCCTGCAGGGGCTGCAGGTGCGAGATAGGGGTGGGGGTGGGGGTGGATTGGGGGAGTCGGGCTGCAGGTGTGTGAGCGCCGGCAGGAAGAGGCCTCTGGAGAGTGCTTGAGGGCCTCTGGAGAGTGCTTCGATCCCAATCATAAGCGCTTTGAAAGCCGCCCGCAAACTGCCCTAAAACCGCCCAGAACCGCCCTGGTAGCCCCCTTCCAGGACTGCCCGAAGAACCAGCCCCAAAACCGCCCCAAAACCGCCCCCCCAAAGGACCGCAACGAGACCCTGTTCTACCGCGTGCTGGTGGAGCACTTTGCCGAGATGGCGCCGATCGTGTACACACCCACTGTGGGATGGGTCTGCACGTGAGCGGGGCGGGGCGGTTTGGGAGTTTTTCACCTGGCCGGATTGTGTGCACCCCCACTGTGGGATGGGTCTGCACGTGAGCGGGGTGTTTATGTGACACACTTTTGTCTTTTTTTGCGCTGCAGTGGGATGGGTCTGCACGTGAGCGGGGTGTTTGTGTGACACACTTTGTCTTTTTTTGCGCTGCAGTGGGATGGGTCTGCACGTGAGCGGGGCGGGGCGCGTGCCCCTTTGCCAGTGTTTGATTTGTGTGCCACACCTGGGTGGTCTTTTCAAAAGCGAGTGCGCACGCGCGCCCCAATCAACCCCCCAAACGGCGGCAAACGATGGCAAACCCTAACTGTCGAGCAACTTCCCCAAACGGCGCCAAACGGTGACGCATGCAAACCGTTGACCAAACCCCCTCCCCAGCAACTACCACAAGCTTTGGCGGCGGCCGCGCGGGATGTTCTTCTCCGCCGGTGACGCCGGCCACATGGCCTCCATGGCCTACCACTGGTGGGGGGGGGTGGGGGTCTGCCGTTCCTTTTTGGGGGAAAGGGGCTGGGCGCAAACGGCTTTGGGGGGGGGGTGGCTTGGGTGGGTTGGGGGGCTGTCTTTGGGGTGGGGGTGGGGGTGGGGGTGGCTGTTGGGGGGGAAGGGGCGGCGGCGTGACTGGCTTTTGGGGGGCTTCAGTGTGGCTTCGCAGGGGGTGGCTTGATTGGAGGAGGCTGCGACCCCTCGAAACAAACCACTGAAAATGAAACCACCCAAACCGCCGCGCGAACACCCCCCCCCCCAGGCCCCAGGAGGATGTGCAGGCGATTGTGGTGACCGACGGCAGCCGCATCCTGGGGCTCGGGGACCTCGGCACCAACGGCCTCGGCATCCCGAGTGAGCGCGTTTGGGGTTTTGGGGGTTGAGGGTTCAAAACTTCCCCTTGTGGAGGGTTGGCATTTGAAGGGGCGTTTGGGGGACCTCGGCACCAACGGCCTCGGCATCCCGAGTGAGCGCGTTGGGGTCCGGGGTTTAGGTCGTGCGAGTTGTAATGCCGCTTGGGTGGCTGGGAAGCTGGTGCGCCCTCGGCCCAGCAAACCAACGGTGCAAACGCGCCAAACGGAAGGAAAGACGGCATGAAAACATCACATTGACCTGAAAACGTTTGAAAACACCCCCCCACACAACACCGCCCCCCACACACCACCATTAGTCGGCAAGCTGGACCTTTACGTCGCCGCCGCGGGGTTCCACCCCTCCAAGGTGCTGCCCTGCGTCATCGACGTGGTGAGTCGTCAGCGGGTGACTCGTGAGCTGCGGCTGAGTCATGTGCTGCGGGTGCCTCGTGAGCTGCGGGCGTTTGAACTCCTGACAGCTCAAGCTGCACCTCGGGGCGGCGGCGGCGGCCAGCAGGAAACCGCACCCCGCTGCCCGCTGCGGAACCGCCAACCCAACCCAACCCAACCCAACCCAACCCAACCCAACCCAACCCAACCAAGCACAACCAAACCAAACCAAACCAAACACAACACAACACAACCAAACCAAACCAAACCAAACCAAACCAAACCAAACCAAACCAAACCAAACCAAACCAAACCAAACCAAACCAAACCAAACCAAACCAATCAAATCAAACACAACCAAACCAAACCAATCCAACCAACATAAACCAAACCAAACACAACCAAACCCAAACAGGGCACCAACAACGCGCGCCTGCTGGAGGACCCGCTTTACGTCGGGCTGAGGCAGCCGCGGCTGAGGGGGGACGCCTACTACGCAGTCGTGGACGAGGTGGGGGGGTTGGGGTGGGAGGCGTTGGACTGGGTGACCTTTCGCCTTCCAATTGAGGCTAAGGGGGGGGTTGCCTACTACGCAGTGGTGGACGAGGTGGGGGGGGGGGTTGGGGCGCTTTTGGGGGCGTTTGACCGGTTGACTTGGGTGCCAGCTTGCGGTAGGTAGGGCTCAGTGCTGTGCGAGTGCGGGGGCCTGGGGGTGACTGTATGCCCTCTGCTCGCAGCTTTGGGCGCGCCACCGGCCGCCCTAACAATTCCCCGAAACAATCTGCGCACAACAACACCCCAACCCCCTCGGCGCCCTCGCACCGGCCGCACCCCTCAGCAACCCCCAACCCCCCAACCCAACCCCCCCCAGTTTGTGCGCGCCGTCACGTCCCGCTGGCCGCAGGCGGTGCTGCAGTTTGAGGACTTTTCCATAGAGCACGCGCTGCCGCTGCTGGAGCGGTACAGGCATCACCACCTCGTGTTCAACGTGCGCCTGGGGTCTGGGGGTTTCAAAGGGTTTAGGGTTTTGGGGTTGACAGGGTTTTGGGTCTTACCAGGCCCCCAACCCTGGCCCCTCGTTCGGGGGAGGAAAGGGGCCTGGGGGGGGAGCAAGCAAGCAAACAAACAAACAAACAAACAAACAAACAAACAAACAAACAAACAAACAAACAAACAAACAAACAAACAAACAAACAAACAAACAAACAAACAAACAAACAAACAAACAAACAAACGCTCCCCAGGACGACATCCAAGGCACCGCCGCCACCGCCGTCGCCGGCCTTTACGGCGCGCTGCGCGCGCTGGGCCTGCCGCCCTCGGCGCTGGCGCAGCAGCGGGTGGTGTGCCTCGGGGCGGGGTCGGCGGGGATGGGGGTTGTCTCCATGATAGCAGACGGTGCGCGGGGGGGGGGGGAATAGGGTGTGTCTAGGCTTCGCACGCGCGGCGCTCAGGCTGTTGGCGCCGTGCCGCTGGGACGGGGCCCGCGCCGCTCAAAACCATCCCCGCCGGTATCCTCCCGGCCCCCGATCCCCCCTTTAAACACCTTCCGCCGCCGCCGCCGCCGCCGCCCGCCTCATCCGCCGTCGCCGCCGCCGCCCGCCTCACCCGCCGCCGCCGCCGCCGCCCGCCTCACCCGCCGCCTTTCCCCCCCGCCCCCCCGCGCAGCCATGGTCGTGCAGGGCTGCACCCCCGAGGAGGCTCGGCGCAACTTTTGGGTGCTCTCCTCCCGCGGCCTAATCACCAGCTCGAGGTGCGGGCTGCTAGCGGTCTCTTGAGCCAGTATTTTTCAAGCAAGTGTTTCATGCAAGCTTTTCAATTAGGCTTTCCAAGCAGGCGTTTCCAGCAGGCTTCTGGCCTTTTTGGGCCTTTGCACTAAGCCCTGGCCAATGGCAACGGCTGCGCTAGCCAAACCAGTGCAACCACCGCCATCACCAACGGCCGAGCGGCTGAAAGCTCAATCTTAAACCCCAGCGCAGCACCACCCCAACCAACCATAAACCAAACCCGAACCCGAACCCCAACTCAAACCCAAACCAAAACCAAAACCTCCGAACAAAAGGGAGGTGATCCCTTCCAACGTCGCCCCCTTTGCGCGCCCCGAGGGCGAGCTGGAGGGCGCCACGCTGCTGGAGGTGGTGCGGCACGCCAGGCCGACCGTGCTGCTGGGGCTGGCGGGTGGGTGGCTTGCCGTGTTTTGCGTTTTGTGTTTGCGGGCGGGCGGTGCTACACCAGGGGAAGGGCAGCTGAGGATGGGGCAGCTTTGCTCCCGCCGCCGTTTGGTTGGCCCGCCGACCGTGATACGCGCGCGGTTGGGGTTTGATTGGGTTTTGGCCCAGGCCGCTTTCGGATGAAACAAGCGGCGAGGCTGAACGCGCGGCCGCAAACAGCACACACCGTACGTGGCCGCAAAAGCGGCAACCGGCCCGACTCATCCAAACCTTTTCCGGCGCGCAACCGCAGGCGTGGGCCGGCTGTTCACGCGGGAGGTGCTGGAGGCGGCGGGGGCGGTGTGTGAGCGGCCCATCGTGTTTGCGATGAGCAACCCCACCTCCAAAATGGAGTGCACCGCGGCAGAGGCGCTGGAAGGTGCGCGCGCGCGCGTGCGCGCGCATTTGGTTTATGGGAGGCTGCTGTGTTCCCGCCCGCTCACCCGCTCACCCCGCGCCTCGACCGCCCCCGAAACCGCAGCCACCGAGGGCCGCTGCGTGTTTGCCTCTGGCAGCCCCCAAGACCCATTCGAGTTCCAGGGCAGGCGGCGGGAATTCGGACAGGTGAGCAACGGGCGCCTTTTTATAACGCCGCCGCTGCTTTCTTTTGGCCCTGTTCCGGTCTGAAGCATCTGAGCGCAACCCCCTTGGATTTGAACCTGGGGTAAAGCTTGAACCAACCTTTTCCCCCAACCAGGCCAAAAAACCTCCTGTTTCCGTAAAAAAAATGAACTCAAACCCTTTCGAATGTGGTTCGAGAACCTCGGCAAAACCCTAAACGGCCTTTCTCCCCCCAAAACAGGCCAACAACCTGTTCCTGTTCCCCGGCATGGCCCTGGGCGCTTACCTGGGCCGCACCGGCACCGTCACGGACGGCATGTTTATGAAGGCGGCAGAGGCGGTGAGCTTCGGGTGCTTTATTACTTTTTTTGTGATTGGAACTTTTTTTGTGATTGGAACTCAGCTTGTGAAGGCCGAAGGCAGAGGCGGTGAGTTTCGGGCGCTTTACTAGTTTTTGTGAGTGAAATTCAGCTTGAGAAGGCGGCAGAGGCGGTGGGGGCAACCAGGCGTTCACCTGGCCCGACCGATCCGCAGTCTCAACCAACGCCGTCTTGATCCCTCTACGCAATCCCAAACAGATCCCCGAGCTGATAGAAGAAGAGGACCTGGCGGCGGGGCTGGCATACCCGCGCATCAAAGTGGGGGGCGCATTCAGCCAGGGCGCGCGGCACTGGGCGCGCGCGGCTTTCGGCGCAGCAGGGACGCGCGGCGTTTGGCGGGCTGCGGCGCATGTCGGGCGCTGCCGGGGGGTTGGCACGGCTGGCAGCTGGGGAGTCCGGCGGTCGGCAGCTGGCGCGTCTGGCGCGTCTGCAAGATGTGAACGCCCCCAAACCCCCACCCACCCACGCAACCAAAAAAAAACCGCCAGTCGATCCGCGACATCTCCGCCGCCGTCGCCGCCGCCGTCATCGCCGCCGCCCACGTCGAGGGCCGCGTCGCCAACGCCAACGCGTCGGCCGCCGCCGCCGCCGGCCCGGAGGCGCTGCTGCGGTACGTCAAGCGCATGATGTACAGCCCGTTTGAGTACTCATCCCTGGCGTACCGCCCCCTGGGGCAGTGAGGTGCCGCCGGCGGTACCGCCTTTCGGGCCGGCGACCTTTGCTGGGTCGGCGGCGCCGGGGCGGTGCGACGCCTCCCTTCCCCCCAGCCGCGGCGCAGCGCGTGACAATGCGCCCGCCGACGGGCGCGCCGCCGGCTTGCCGACGCCGCTGCCGCGCCCGCGGCATGAAAGCCTCCTCGGCGGCGGCGCGCCGCCCCCGCGCGCTCTCCAGCCATTGCCCCTTGATCCCCCTTCACTCTGCAAAGCCTTTGCCCTTGCCTCGCTGCCGTCTGCTGCGTCTGCATGCCCCCGTCCCTCCGCGCGCGGCCCTGCTGTTGCTTCCTCGCTTCCTCTCCCGCCCGACAAGCCCCCCTGCCTCGGCCCCCCTGTTGCTTCGTAAACCGCCTCGGCAGTCTCCTTGTAACGGACCGCTTTATTTTCCTGTTGCCCAGCAAAAAGTAAACAGCAGCAGAAGAACACATACTTTTACAGCTTGGGGCCGCGTTGCATACTTTTCATCAGGGCGCAGGCGCCCCGCCGACCGCCGCCGCCGCCGCGGCGCGGCAGTAGGGCTTGTGGCGCTGCCAGTCCGCCCGCTGGCACTGCGGGGAGCAGTAAAGGATCCTCCCCGCGGGCCCGCCCTGGCACCCCGCGCACGGCTTGAGTCGCACATCGGCCCCCGACTTGCGGCACGCGCCGGCCGCGCACGCCTCGGGCCGCGCCGCCGCCTCGGCGGCGGCGGCGGCGAGCAGCGCCTCGAGCGCCTGGACGCGCGCGCGGAGGCGCGAGGTGGTCGCGGCGCAGCGCGCGAGCGCATCGACGGCGACCTCTGGGAGGGAGAGGGGCTCGGCCAGCAGCAGCGCGCGCGCGCGGCCCGCGGCGCCCTCGTCGGCGGCCCCGGCGCCGGCGCCGCCGGCGGGGGCCAGCAGCTCCGCGGCCGCGGCCGCGACGCAGGCGCCGTGCCCCGCGGCGGCGACGGCCCTGAGCGCGTCGCCCGCGGCCGCGTCGCCGCCGCCGAAGCGGCGCGCGAGCGCGGGCAGCGCGCCGCCCGCGCCGGCGATGCGCTCCGCCAGCGGCGCGCCGAGCGCCGCGGCGCGCAGGCAGCGGGACGCGGCGGCCGCCGCCGCGGTGTTGCCGGAGCCGAGGGCGGACACCAGCGCGGGCAGCGCGCCGTCGGCGGCGAGCAGCGCGGCGCCGTGCTCTGCGGTGGTCGCGGCGTCGGCCGGCAGCCCGGCCAGCGCGGCGGCCGCCGCCGCGGCGTCGCCGCTTGCCAGCGCCGCGGCGAGCGACTCCATGGGGTGCCTGGTTGGGGGGTCGGGAGGGCGTGGGGGCTGCTGAGGCGGGGTGCGAGCGCGGCACGCGGCGCGCGGTGCTGCACCGCCGACACCGGGCCGCGGCCGCCGCGGCCGCAGCCCCAACCGCGGCACAGCGCGGGAGCCGGTGACAATGAAAATAGGCGCCCAGATCCGCAGGCTGAGAGGGTCGCGAACCTGCGCGACCGGGTCCTTTGCGCGGCGGGGCCTGCAGGGCGAGCAAGATCCGGGCGCCGAAGTGCTTGCGTTATGGAGGATGATTAAACCACGGTCGTGTTCCGCGCCCGGGGATGCGTGGGCCCTGAAAGAGCGCTGTGGACCGTGGACCTGCACCTGCCCAGTCCACGGCCCACGCCCCAGCCCCCACCAGGTGTGCATCCAAGGCTGGATTCAACGCGGCCTGCTCCACAGTGTTCATCAAGTAAAACACGGCGACAGGTGATGAGCAGGTGGCAGGTTCGGTTGGGAACAGATGGGAACATCCTAGCTTGCGGTACAATCTGGCGGGCCGGTCGCATAACCTCCTCAGTTTGGGGTTCTCGCATGCCTTGTTGCAGCGCCGCTGCCGCTGCCGCCTGCCGGTTGAGGGGTGCCGGCCCCGCGGGGTTGCGGGCTTGCGGTTGCTGGTTGCGGCCAGGTTGCGGCCGCCGCCACGCTGTCGTTGCCAGCCCCGTGCAGCCGGATTGTCCGCCAGGACGGATCCTGCTATTAATTTGCTTGCAGTATTTTGCCGCGCCGAGCCTCTAGTCCTCCGCTTACCTGACGGTAGTCGTGCGTGCATCAATTCATCAGTCACCCCTCCCACTAATTAGCCCCCCCTGCTGCTGCGCGCTTGGGGCCTATCCTGGCGCCTGCATGCCACCATGCATTTTTCATCATCTGCCGCCCTAGGATCGGTCAGGCCGATGGCGTTTCTGCTAGTCACCGGCCCGGGCCAGGTGATCTCCAGCGGTATTTGAGTCCGCTCGGCCCCCGCTCAACATCCCTGCCGTAAAAATTCCGGCTTATAACTGTCGACGCCTGGCTGCTGGGGTCGATGCCGAGGCGCGCGGCCGCGCGCCCCCCCTTTTCCCCGGGCCAGCGACCTGAACCTGCCGACAGAGAAGTGAGCGCGCGCTTGTTTGAATTTTGGACCTGACGGGTGGACGGGCCGGCGGGCCGGCGGACGCGGCCACGGCGGCCGGCGGGGTGCTGCCGGGTACCGTAAGCAGCAACCCCATGTGATCCCCGTTCGACCAATCGCAATGCCCTCGCGTCAGGCCTGAAAGGTGCAGGCCCCATGAGCCGCCGCGACGGCGCGGGCGCCGCCGCAGGCCTCGAAGACCGAGGCAGGGGCCGAAGCCGCGGTGCGGGCCCAGTTCCCAGCGGCGGCGACGCAATGAGCCAGTTTGAAATCAAGGTGTACGCCAGCGACGACTTCAGGATCAACTGCTACAAGTGGGTCGGGGGCTTGGGGGTTGGCGGGGGCTCCGCCCTTTGCTCGATGAGTCCGGGCGGGGCGACGGCCATGCACGGCCCCGCCCAGCAGCGGCCCTGTGATGAGCCGGCCTAACACTCAGCAGCTGCCCTTCAAAACCTCACCGCCCCGCGCCTCCGCTCCTCCCGCGAACCCCCACCCCAGGATCCTGACGTGCCCCCAGCGCAGCAGCCACACCTGGTCGGCCTGCCCCTTTGCCCATCCCAACGAGCGCCTGCGCCGCCGCCCGCTGCACCGCGAGGGGCAGCCAGGGCCGACGCTGTACGGCGCTGAACTCTGCCCGGCGGTGCGCGCGCGCCAGGAGTGCTCGATGGGCAGCGAGTGCGGCTTCGCCCACAACGTGAGGCCGGCAGTCGCTCGGGGTTTTATGCTTGCGAGGGCAGCTGCTTTGCCGTGGTCCACACGGGGCCATGCGTTGTGAGTCGCAGCGGTGGACCACTGTTGCGGGCCACAGTGCCCCAGGGTCTGCACTGACCAGCCTGTCTTGCACTCGCTTGCCACCTGCCGAGGCTTTACATGGCCGCTTCCTCATCCCATCCCGCCCCCGCCGCCCCCGCTACAACCCACGCGCGCGCACCCGCAGGTGTTTGAGCACTGTGAGTGGCAGGGCAAGCTGCTGGTTTGGCACTGCCTGCCTCAGGGACGGCCTGCCCGCCAGAGGCCGCAGTGGCCTGCAGGCAGCTGCAAACCCTGGGTCCCACACTGCGCTTGGGGTTGGCGTGCTTTGTGGGCAAGCTGCCTTATCTTCAAAACCCTCGTGATTACGCCGCCACGCTGACAACACTGAACACCCCCTCCCCCTCAGGGCTGCACCCCTTCATGTACCGCACCCGCCTGTGCGCCAGCGGCCCGGCCTGCAACCGCGCCGTCTGCTTCTTCGCTCACTCCAACGACGAGCTGCGCGTTGTGCCCCCCTCCTCGCCGCCACCGGCCCCGCCGCCGCTGCTGGTGCTGTCGCCCGATGGCTGTTTGGGGGCCGAATTCGAACCCATTCCTCTGGTGGCGGCGTGCACCGCCGCAGTTGTGGCTCCGGCAGCTGCTGCGGCCGGCAGCAGCGTGCAGGCCGCGGGTGGCGGCAGCGGCAGCAGCACCGCCAATGTGACCACAGGCACCACGGCGTGGGAGAGGACCCTCGCCGCGCTAGGCCTGGTGCCGACGGAGCCCCTGCCGCCGCTCGCGGGCGAGTTTGGCGCGGCGGCGCAGGCACTGTCGGCGCTGGCCCTGGATGCGGCTTCGCTGCCGGCTGCGCCGCTGCAGGCCGCGCCGCTGCCGCCTGCACCTCTCCCAGCTGCACCAGCGCCAGTTGCAGGGCAGCATCCTGCTGGCGGCCACCTGCCGCTGCTTACCCTGCTGCCAGTGCTGGCAGGCCCTGGGGCGACGGCGGCGCAGCCTGCGCTACTGACTGGCAGCCTTTTCGCAGCGGCAGCTGTTGCCTCTCCAAGGGGCACAGCGCCTGCGCCTGCTGAGTTCGCATCGCTGCTGCCGGCGGCGGCGCTGACAGTGGCGCCGCGGCCGGTGCTTGCTAGCGGGGCGCCCCCGCTCGCTGCACCGCAGCAAGAGCAGCAGCAGCAGCAGCAGCAGCAGCAGCAGCAGCAGCAGCAGCAGCAGTAGCAGCAGCAGCAGCAGCAGCTGGCGTCAGAACATGGGCAGACGGTGATCACGTCCACGCCCCTCAATCCCCATTCCATGGACCTTCCTTCATCAGCACCCTTCCGGGCGTTCATAGCACAAGCAGTGGTCTGCCCGCGCTGGCTTGGGACCTCTTCACACATTTACCTGAGCCCGATGCGCCGCACCCTTGGCGGGGTGGGCCGCCCGCAATTCGTACACAGTTGGGCCGGCCGCGCCGCCGGGCGCGGGGCTACCGTGCAGGATCAAACGCGCTGCCACCTGCGGCAGCGGCTCTTACTAACCCGGCCACGGCTGCAATGCCTCATTGAGGCCTCTTCCTCTTGAAAACAACCCAGGAGGCGGTCTTCTATCCCAGATGAGCACTGTAGATGGATAGCGGCTCCTCCGCTTGGCCCCGCGGCCCACTGCGCGCCGCCTATTGACAAACTGGCTGGCTCAAACCACGCCCACACGGCAAAGCACTCACACACGAGTTGTACCGCTCTACTGATCTGCGCTCGGCCCCGACCGCCGCCTGCGGACAACTCCCAGATCCAAGCCTGCACAAGGGCACGTGCTCCTACCCATCCCACACGCCTTGGTCCGCGCCACCTTGGGGGCGAGTGCGCCGCCGGCTGTCTTCGTTGACTTTTCTGCGCGTTGAACAAGCCCTGGCTCCACGGGGGGGCCGGTGGCATTCGTGAGTTGCGCTTTGTTGCGCCTCATACTATTCAAGCCCTCCAATGCCGGGAAATAGACCGCGCCCCGTGTTCATCGCAACGCAACAAGCCCGCCTTCTTGGGAAACCCCGGCCGGTGTTGCACACGCGCGAATCCCGACTCCTGGGCGCCGCCCACACAAAAAAGCGCAGCCCAGCCCCTCCCAGGGCGTGCCAAATGCCTGCACTGGCTGCAACCACGAAGCCCCGGTCGGGCCTTGCCATCCGTCACCTCTGAAGCAGCTGCCAGAAAACGGTTTTTCGTACAGCCGGTGTAACCTTGTCGCTGTTGAAAACTGGATCGTGTTATGCTTTTGAGGTTGTGCGCTGGCACCGACAGCCTGCTGGGTGCAGGACTGCGGGCGCAAGTTGCGGGAGCTGCGGCGGGCAGAGTCAGGCCCGAGTGCGCACAGCGCACCCGCCACTTCGGTCAAAACCCGATCGCCAGGGGCCGCCCCGAGTGAGCCAACGCGGCTCGCCAGTCCTTTCGCCAGTCCACAATACCGCGATTTGGGGGATGATTCGAACCCTATAAACAGCTCGTGGCGGGAGGGAAGATCAGGGTCATGGGTCAGGCGACCAGCACGGCCCTGGCCGCGCCGGATCGCGATCGCGGCGGCGATAACAGGCCGTGGGAGCAGGTGAGATCCGCTTGGAGGGTGCCGAGATCCCCCGCGCACCTCGGCGGCGGGGTCAAACGCCAGCGCAGCAGCGCCGCAGTCGCCGCACTCGCCGCAGTCGAGTTGCATGCCACTGCCCCAACCCCCGCGATCGCCGCAGGACCACACCCTCTCTGGCCCGTGGAACTTCCTCCTGAAGGAGCACGTCCAGTGCATCTGCGAGGGCGGGCGCGCATGCAACAAAGAGGACCCCTCGCGCCAGGCGGGCCCGCCGGCGCCGTTCGCGGGCCTCCACTGCAGCTGGGTCGCCGGCGGCGTGCTGGCCATGGCGCGGCCGTGGCAGGAGAACCTGGAGAAGCATGACGTGCTGCGGCAGTTCAGGGAGCAAGGCGTCGGGATGGTCATAAATCTGCAGGAGGTGCGACGCGCGGGCGCGTCGGCTGCTGCGCTCGCATGGGGGCCCCCCATGCATGCATGCCCGTCGCAGCGCGCGGGCTGGGGCCCTGACTTGCTGGCCGCCAAAGCCAAGAGCTCCGCTAAGAGCTGTGCAAGCTCTGGTTCAAGGCGGCGCCCGCAGCGGGCCGCCCTGTGCGGTCGCGTCATGTCATTTCTGGCCCCCTCCCGGCGCCCGCTCCGGCAGGTGGGCGAGCATGCAGAGTGCGGCCCGGGAAACCTGCCAGGCAGCGGTTTCACGTACCGCCCAGAGTACTTTATGGCCGGCGGCATCGGGTTTGTCAACATCAGCTGGAGGGACATGGGGGTGCCCACCCTCGACAGGATGCTGGACCTGGTGCAGGTGATTGCTCATGTGTGATCGACTGATTTGCCCAATCAAACCGGCTGGGCTGGGCTGAGTTGTGTTTGAGTGCGGAAATCCCCCCTTCTCCGCGCTTTGCGCACGCGGCAGACGCGCCCGCCGCCGCGACCAACCCCCAAACGCCAAGGTGATGCACCACTGCACCGCCGTCGAGGGGCGCCGCTTGGCGCTCCACTGCCACGCGGGCCTGGGGCGCACCGGCCTCGCCGCCGCTTGCTTTCTTCTGTACGCCGGCCACGCGCCCTCCGCGGCCGCCGCAGTCGCGGCCGTGCGCGCCGCGCGCCCCGGCGCGCTGCAGACGGCGGCGCAGGTGCTGTTTGTGAGCATATTCGAGCAGTATCTGCAGCACCTGCGCTGCGTGTTCAGGGCGGTGGACCCCTCGAAGCACTTTTTGGGGCGTGAGTCCTTCTTTGCGGCGCGCGCCAGCCGGGCTCTGACGCGGACGCGCTCGACCAGCGGCAGCGGCAGCCTGCCGACGGCGTCCGAGGCGGCGGCGGCCGCGGCGGCGCTCGTTGCGGCGGCGGCGGCGGCGGCCGCTGCGGGTGGCGGCAAGGGCGACGCGGCGGCCGCAGCGGCCGCGCTCGGTTGCGCGGCGACGATCCTGCCCGACAGCCCGCCAGCGGCCTCCGCGGGGGCCGGCGCTGCTCCGTCGGCGGCCGCGGCCGACGCGGCAGCAAACGCCGCAGGCAATGGCAGCGGCGGCGTCGCGCTGCCGCCGCTGGTGCTCCACGCGCAGCGCCTGTCCGGCGGCGGCGGCAGCATGAAGATCGTCTCCAGCCCCGCCTCGGCCCCGGCCGCCGCCTCGGACGCGCCGCTGCACGTGATCTCGACGGACTTGGCGGTCACGGAGGTTTACGGCGACGGGCTGACCATCATACGCGCGGCGCCGGGCTGCAGGGACGCGTGCGAGGGGCCTCTCAAGCTGGAGCAGGCGAGGGGGGCTTTTTTTTGAAGGGGGCGATCGACGCGGGCAGGGGCGGCTCGACATTGGTCTGAGCCTCCAGGCTCCCGTCTGCCCTGTTGCACGGCACATCACATGCCAGCAGCGCGCATTTGCTGTCATCATCCTGCGGCCGCGCATCAGAAGGCCGGGAGGCTCTCGCATGCGCTCGTCCCGCCCTCCACCGAGCTCCCCCCCCCCCCCCCCGCAGGCGCGCGCCGCGCCGGGCGAGGCGGAGCTTGGACTGGACGCGGCCCTGCCTTGGACCGAGAAGTTCCAGATCCGCCCCGAGAGCTTCTCGCCCGAGGGCTTCGCGCCCGAGCCGCCCTCGACCTACTCCGAGGCGTTGCGCCGGCAGTCCAGGGTGCTGCACGGCGTGGAGCGGCGGCAGTCCAGCAGGATGCACCGCCTGGTCAAGGCCGCGGTGCGGGCGCTCGCGGCGGGGGTGCCGCAGTACGAAGCGGCCGCGGCGGCGGAGCGGCTCGCGCTCGGCGCCGCGGCGCGCGCGGCGGACCGGCGGTCGAGCGACGGCGGCGGCGGCGGCGGCGGCGGCGGCGGGGCGAGGCAGGCGGTGGCAGTGACGGCGGCGGCGGCCGCTCCGGCGCGCGCGGCGCTGGCGGGCTATGGGCAGATGCTGCAGCGGCGGCTGAGCGGCCGCGGCGAGCGCGACGCCGCCGGCGGCACCGCAGGCGCGGGCGCCGCGGCGGGCGGCGGGGGCGCGCCGACGGCGGTGCCGCCGAGGCGGCTCAGCGACCTGCACCAGCTGTCCCGCCCGCCCACGCCGCCGTCCCGCCGCCGCAGCACGGCCGCGCGCGACGGCGGCGCGCCCCCGACGAGCGTGCCCGGCGCGGGCCCCCCCAGCTTCGCCGGCGCCGCGCTGGCGTGCCTGCAGGCCAAGGGGCGGATTCCGGACAACAAGCGCCAGTGCTGGGGCGGGCTGCGGTGTGTGGCGGAGTTTGGGCTCGGAGAAGACGGGCAGGCGCTGGCGGACGCGCTGGGGCAGCTCAAGCTGCAGGTGTGTGTTGTGTGTTTGTTGAGCGGTGCCCTCTTCTTCAATCCTTTAACGGGCTTTAAAGCAAAAACCCCAAACCAACCAGCACGTGGATCCAGGCGCATTGCAAACAAACTAACAAAATCGCAAAATCAATTTGAAAAAAGGCAAACGCCGGCGACTACTCTGGTTTGGCCCGCGCCCGCCCCGCCCTTGTGCTGCTGCTGCTCGAAGCCTGGTTTACCAGCTTTCAGGTTGGTCAGCTTCGGGGATTTTCTGTGCATCTTTGGATGCATTGATAAGGTTTTGCTGCTTGCACATTTATGGCGTGCGTGCGCACGCACGCACGCATGCGCGCACGCACGCACACATACACGCATGCGCACGCATGTCAAGACACGAGCATTCCTGAGCGCGCCGCCGCCCCCATTCGGCCCAACCAGTGCGAGTGCCTCTGCGAGCCGACCCTCGAGGTCCTGATCGACGAGGCCGAAGATCTCATGGCGCAAGAGGAAGATCTGAGGGCAGCCAAAGAGTCGCACGGCGCCGGCAGCAGCAGCGGCGGCGGCAGCGGCAGCGGCAGCAGCAGCAGCAGCGGCGGCAGCGACAGCGACCCGAGCTTTGGCAGCGGCGCGGGCGGCGGGGTCCTCGTGCGCAGGGCGGCGCGCGGTCTGGTTTCGCAGCTGCGCCGCCACGCAGGCTGCCGCGTGCGGGCCGTGTGCAGGGCCCTGGCAGCGCACGAGCAGGACCTGTTTTTGGCCTTTGCCGCGGCGCTGCGCGTCGCGCGCGCGAGCGGGCGCGCGGCGGACGACGCGGCGGCCGCGGCGGCGCAAGCGGGGGAGCCGCGGCACACCGTCGTCACGGTTGCGGGCGGCGGCCAGGAGCCCTGGCAGGGCGCGCAGCCGCCATCGCTGCCGGCAGCGGCCCCTGCGGGCGGGGAGCTCTCGGGGCACGACGCGGTCGTGCGTTCCCTTTGCGACGCCTTTGCCGGCTGGCTGGTGCACCCACTGGGCGCTGCGTGCCCGCCGGCGCACCAGGCGGCGGCGGCGTTCCTTTGGTTTTTGGTGCGCGAGGACGCGGGGTACAGGTGAGCGGCGGCGCGGTGACGGGGAGCGGCTGGGGGCGATGCACATCGGCGGGGCCGCCTTTTGCCCCCTTCTGGGCCCCTGGGCCGGCCGCCCGGTTGGGGTGGGTGGGTGCCAAGGCAGTGCCGCAGACGCAAGCACCCGAAAGCATGATAAACTTTTGTCATTTACTCGTTTCGCAACCCTGCAAGCTTGCTGGCCCGGTTGAAACGGCAAACAACAACCGCCAGGTGCCTGCTGCACGCCAAGCGGCAGCAGGGCATGCGCCGAGCGCACAGCGAGCACTCAAACCTGTCGCGGTCCCCCCGCGCCGCGCTGCGCCTGGCCGCGTCCCCCGCGGCCTCGCCGCGCGGCGCGCGGTCCGGCAGCGGCAGCGGCGCGGGCAAGGTGCCGCCGTCTCGGCAGCTGGAGGCGGCCGCCGCGCTCGGCGCGGCGAAGCAGCACGAGCAGCAGGAGCAGGAGCAGCGGCGCCAGCAGCGGCAGCGGCGGGGGCAGGGCGCGGCGGCGGGGGACGAGGCGCACCCGGAGAGCGACGGCCACGTCGGCAGCCTAAAAGTGGGCCGCCGCATCGGCTCTGCTGGCGGGACGCGCTTAGCAGTCGGAGACACAGCGGCGGCGGGTTTGCACGAGGCAGCGGCAGCTGCTGCGGCAAGGGGCGGCCGGCCGCAGCCCGCGCCGCCGGCAGCGGGGCCGCGCCACTCGCGCGGCGGCACGCGGGCCGCGGTGCCCGCGCTGCCGCTGGCGCTGAAGCACGCCGCCGCCGGCCGCGGCGACCGGCGGCGCTCCGCCGGCGGCGGCGGCGCCCCCGCGGGTGCGCCGCGGCGCGGGGGCGCGCCCGGCGCGCCGCGGCGGCCCGCGTCGCCGCAGGCCGCGTGGCTCGAGCCCGGCGGCGGCAGCGGCGCCGTCATTGCCCCCGACCCCACCGCGCTCTCCATCAGCGCGCTTTCAGAGCTGCAGCTGGCGCCGGCCAGCACGTCGCGCACGGCCACGACGGGCGCGAGCGCGAGCGAAGACGGCGGCGGCGGCGGCGGCGGCGGCGGCGGCCGCGCGGCGGGGCCACGTGAGTCTCAGAGCCTGGAGGGCTTTGGGGCGTGAGTAGTGCAGCCGAAAGACGCACACGCACTGACACATACGCACACGCATACGTACGCGCGTGCGCACGGGGTACTAACTGGCTTCATTACGACCTTTTCTTGTGAAGGGGTGTTTGTGCACCAAAGGCACTGTGCTTGTGAACTGTGTGAACTGTGTGTGCTGCTTGCCTGCTTCCCAACACCGTATCAGGATTCGAGAAACCGTTGTGGGGACCATCACTGGTTTGCAACCAACTTACCGGGCCAATTCGATAAGTTATGGCCCAGGCCATGCCTTCCCAGGGATGCTATCTAATTCTGATTGCCTGAGTGCTCCTGACCTGGGGCGGCGCCTGCGGTGACTGCTCGCCCCCTCCCACCATGGCCCGCCTTTGCCTGCGCAGCTTGCTGCATCGCGATGCGCCGCCCCGCAGTTCTCCCATCCCCACAGAGCAACCCAACACACAGCCCGCCGCCGCAGCCTAATACGGTGCTTATTACATGGATTTTTCCGCGCTCAATCCCTTTGCCCGGCATCTCACGCAACGGGGTCAATGCCCCTTGAAGCCCGAGGTAAAGAAGACTCATGGATTGCATTATCGCGCCTGCGCGCGCACGCACGCACGCCGGCGCTCGTCGAGCTTGGCGCGCAAAGCAGTGTTGTTGGTGGTGACTAGTGGGGCTAGGGGCAGCACGGATTTCGTGGCATGGACCCCACATCTGGAAGCCGGCATGTGCGCAAGGGGGTGCAAAAGCAAGTGGCGCCGGGTCGTGACATCGCCGCCGGGCAAGCAGCCTTGCACCGGCGCGACGTTTCGCGGAGCGTCCTGGCCGGCCGCCGCCGCGAGGGGGCCCCGTGGGCGATCAGTTGTCCACGGAGTTCGACCGAGGGTGCCTTGAGCGTTGGGGGTGTGATTGACGCACGGCGGGACGCAGCCACGCAGGGAGCGCCGCAGCGATCGGGCAGAGGTGGGACAGCGGCGGCGCTGTGCGTTTGGGCACACAATTCAAGCCAATCGGGGGCCGGCGGCAAGTGGAAAGCGTAACAAGGAGCGCCGCACGCATGGAAAGCGCACAACCAGCAACGCACGCATGGCGTGATAAGCTTGGGGCAGTTTAGTGAGCGGTGCCTGCGCACGTGCACCATTTATGGCTGGAATCAGGGCAAGGGCGTGGGGGCCGGAAGGTTGCTGCAAGCCACCAAATTTCTCCACCTAAAAGCGTTTTCCCTGCACTGAACGTCTGCGCTGCCAGGCCAGAAGCCTCGCGCTGGCGCGCCGTTTCCTGCCGGGGGTTTGACGCCCCCGGATTGACTTGGCGCGCCACCCGCGGGGGCGGCTGACGGGTAGGGCCTTGGCCCACAGTGTGCAAAGGGGGAAGGTGGGTTGGGTTGGTCATGCGTTGCGTAACAAGGATCTTATCTCTGGACTCCAACAGCGGGGATTTTGTTGTGGGCAGAGAGCTCAGTGCATAAGGATCAGGTTGGCATGCATTGACCGTTCACCTTGCGTGAGCGAGCCAACCGGCACCAGCAGCAGCGGCTGCGGCTGCAGCTGGGGCGGGGCCGCGGCCAGCAGGAGCGGGGCGCCCTGAGCCGCGGGCTGCGGCGCCACTGGCGGGGATGCCGCAAACCCGTAGGCGGAGGCAGGCGCCGCGCCGGCGCCGCCGCCGGCCGCCATCACAGCCATCGAAAGCGGGTTGCCAGCCAGCAGCAGGGACTGCGCCGGCGCCTCGTGGACCGCCGGCGACGGCGACGCAGCAAGCAGCGACAGCTGCCTGTTCAGGGGGCCGGCATCGTCCCATGCCACGGGGTGCTGGCCAGCCAGCGAAAGCGGCGCGGCCTGCAGCAGCGCGGCGGGCAGTGCGGCCCCGTCCAGGGCCAGCGCCGACACCGCAGCCGCCGCTGCGCCGCACTCGCCGGCGAGCAGCGGCAGGGGCTCCGTCGGCACCAGGCCCAGCGCGGCGAGGGTCCTCTCCCATGCCGTGGGGCCCGTGGTCAGGCTGGTGGCGCTGGCGCCGCCGCCGGCCGCGGCAGCTGCCGGAGCGGCGCCTGTCGCACCGGCCACCGCCACCAGGGGGAGGGGCCTGGAGGCCGCGGCGCGCGGAGAGCTTTCGGAGGAAGGCACCAGCAGCGGCGGCAGGGCCGGCGGCGGCGAGGAGGGGGGCACAACGCGCAGCTCGTCGTTGGAGTGGGCGAAGAAGCAGACGGCGCGGTTGCAGGCCTCGCCGCTGGCGCAGAGGCGGGTGCGGTACATGGAGGGGTGCAGCCCTGGAGGGGAGGGGCGTGTTCAGTGTTGTCAGCGTGGCGGCAAATTTACGAGTGTTTTGAAGATAAGGCAGCTTGCCCACGAAGCACGCCAACCCCGAGCGCATCGTGGGAACCAAGGGGTTGCAGCTGCCTGCAGGCCACTGCGGCCTGTGGCGGGCAGGCCGTCCCTGAGGCAGGCAGTGCCCAACCAGCAGCTTGCCCTGCCACTCACAGTGCTCAAACGCCTGCGGGTGCGCGCGCGTGGGTTGCAGCGGGGGCGACGGGGGCGGGATGGGGTGAGGAAGCGGCCATGTGAAGCCTCGGCAGGTGGCAAGCGAGTTCAAGACAGGCTGCTGAGTGCAGACCCTGGGGCACTGTGGCCCGCAACAGCGGTCCACTGCTGCGGCTCACAACGCATGGCCCCGTGTGGACCACGGCAAAGCAGCTGCCTCCGCAAGCATGAAACCCCGAGCGACTGCCGGCCTCACGTTGTGGGCGAAGCCGCATTCGCTGCCCATCGGGCACTCCTGGCGCGCGCGCACGGCCGGGCAGAGCTCAGCGCCGTACAGCGGCCCCGGGGCCCCCACGCGGTGCAGCGGGCGGCGGCGCAGGCGCTCGTTGGGGTGGGCAAAAGGGCAGGCCGACCAGGCGTGGCTGCTGCGCTGGGGGCACGGCAGGACCCTGGGGGGGGGGTTCGCGGGAGGGTCGAGGTGCCGTGTGGCTTTTGTGGAGCGCGGCGGCGCTGCTTTGAGTGCACTACTGGGGCCGGGGCCGCCCCGAGACCATAACCGCTCCCGGTCTGCCCACGAGTGCGCACTGTCCTGCTATTGCAGGAGGCAAAGGGCCCATCAAGCGGTGCGCGGAGCCCCGCCAACTGGCAGCAGCCAGAAACACAATCCACTTGTAGCAGTTGATCCTGAAGTTGTCGCTGGCGTAGAGGCCGGCCGCGAATTGGCTCATGGCGTCCCCGCGCCGGGCTGCGCCGCCGCTGTGGGCCTGGTCAACGCAGGTGCTGCCGCGGCATGCGGCGGCGTCCCCGCCGCCGCGGGCGCGGGCGCTCATGGGCTGGAGGATAATCTGCCTGTGTTTCAGGGGGGGGGCAGATGAGGGCGGCAGGTGGGGGCGTGAGCCGGCGTGGGACGAGTCCAGCGAGCCAGGGACGCCAGAAGGGGCGCCGCCGACCGCCGCGGCCGTGGGACCCCCCTGGTCTGCGGTGATCGGATCACTCACGACATCCGCACCTTGATTCAGCTTGCCGCGGGGGCGGTGGATGCGGCGAGGCCGGAGTCGCGGAGGCCGGGGAGGGGAGTTTTTCGGGGAATTCGCCCTTACGGTCCGGATGCGGGTGAATTTGCAGTGAATTATTATTTAAAGTTCAGTCAAGAGGGGCGGGAGCGCCAAACCTGAGGGGGGGGAGTGGGCGTAGTCATGACTACCGCTTATTACAGGCCCCCATCCCCGGCAGGCTGGGGAGGCTGTAGCTGACAGGCGGGTGAGAAACGTGAAAAGGGGAAGCCAAGAAACGAAATGCAGCACAGGAAATGGTCAGCTGTCTCATCACAGTGGGCCATAATCCGCGTGGAGCCGTGATCCCAGGCTGGCGCCGCTTCCCACCAAGTTGATCGTGTGTTTCGGGGCACAACAGGCGCAAGGGCCGCCACGGAGGGGATGAGCTGTCGGCCCAAGCAACCACCAGTCGAAGCGCAGCCAGCCCCAGCGGCGGCAGTCAACGGGGGCGGGCCAGCCCCCTCAGCGGCGGCGTCCTTCCTAAGAGCCCACTGCAAAGCTTGACCGGCCGCCCCAACACTGCTGCTTCACCTCCTGCACCAAGGCCGGTCCGCAAGCGGAACCCAACTTTGCATCTTCCGCGGGCTGTGCTCGTCCCTCCGAGGCTGTCCGCCTGACGCGTTGCCGCGCGTTGCGCTGGCGTTGCGCACCCGAGTGCCGCCCGCACCGCGCGCAGCCACAAACAGCGAAACACCGACACCGAGGGCCAGTCGCGACATCGCCGCACTCGGAGGCGATCCGGAATCGGCGGGCGGGGCTCGGGAGTCGGGACAGGGCCGAAGACCTCCAGAGCTGGCGCAGCCCACATCTCACGCTGCCCGGCCGCCCGTCCCCACGCCCGCCCGCCCGCAGAGGCCCCCGCCCGTGGAGCCGCGCGATGAGGAGGCCCCCGTGATGCCGCCAAGGCAGCCATGATCCCGCCAAGGCGGCGATGCCGACGGCCGGCGCGCGCGCACGCTCGCGTGCGCGCGCGCCGGCGCCCTGCTTGCCGCGTGCGGGCCACCTGCACGCAGGCTTGAGCGGGCTCGGCGCGGCGCGGCAGAGTTGAGTGAGTTGCTTTGCAGGCCGTTCCCCAATAAAATCCTGCCAAAAGCACCGCTGCCGAACCAGCCGTGTTGCCGAGGCTTGCCCAAAGGCCTGCACAAGCAGGCTGGCGGCCTTGCGGGAGCCCTACGGGGTCAGGCAGTTGCAGGGAACGATAGCAGATCCCCAACATGTCGGACACCATGTAACAAGGCCTGTAGCTATTGCAGGGCGGCAACGTCTTCTGCCAAAGCAGCTGCGGCCGCTGCAGCGAACAACACACAAGGGCGCTCGCCGCCGCCGCGCGTCCGCAGCCCAGCTGCGGCGCCACGCGCGCCCCCCCCCCAAGCGGCGCAAGGGGGCCCCTCAAGCGTTCGCGGCGGGGTCGCCGCCGCTCGCGCCGAAGCGCGCCAGCCGCCGCCGACGCAGCTCCGCGGCGTCGTCGCCGGCGGCGCCGTCGCCGGCGCGCCCCGCCGGCGCCTCTGGGGGCTCCTGCTGCTGCTGCTGCTGCTGCTGCTGCTGCTGCTGCTGCTGCTGCTGCTGCTCAACTGCCTGCGCCTGCCGCTGCTCTGGCTGCTGCTGACTGCTGCCCTCGCCGCCCGCGGCGGGGCCCGGCTGCTGCTGCTGCTGCTGCTGCTGCTGCTGCTGCTGCTGCGGCTCCACAGCGGGCGCCAGCGCCGCGGCCGGCGCCGCCGACGGGCCCGCCCCCAAGTCGCCCGCCGCGGCGCTGGCGGCGCGCAGCCGGTCCATTTGCGACTGCACGTATTCCAGCTGCCGCCTCAGCATCTGCTGCGTCGCCTCCATCGCGCCGGCCACCATTTCGGGCGGCGCCGCCCCGGCCATCATCGCCGCCGCGGCGGCGGCCACGTTGGCCGCCGCGGTGGCCGCCGTCACGGCCGCCTGCTCAGATGCGCTCATGCCGCCGCCGCCGCCAGCGCCGTCTCCCGCCGCGCCGCCGCCGGCCGGCCCCGCCGCGCCGGCGCCGGCGCCGGCGCCGCCGCCCGCGGCCGGGCGCGGCGCGACTAGCGCGGCTGGCGGCAGCATCGCGGGCGGCATGAGGGCGAGCCCCGCGACGGGCGCGTACATGGCCGCCGCCGCCGCCGCCATCGCCGCCGCGGCCGCCTGCTGCTCCGGCGTCGCGCCGGGCGGCAGCTGCGGGGCGAGCATGGCCGAGAAGGGCGCCGAGATCGCGGGGATCATCGGCAGCAGCGGCAGCATGCCCGCCGCGGCGACGGCCTGCGCCTCGAGCGACGGCGGCGCCTGCGAGGCGTGCTGCTGGCCGGCGTACTGCATCTGGTGGCCCCCAAACGCGGCCATTGGGGCCAGGGGGTACCACTGGGGCTGCCACATCATCCCAGGCACGCCGCCCGCCGCAGCGGGGTGCCAGAAGGCGCCGTGCGGCAGCGCGGCGGCGGCCGCCGCGGCGCCGTGCGCGTGGGGCGCGCCGGCGGCGCCGGGCTGCTGCGCGGCGGCGTCGGCGCCGGCGGCCGCAGGGGCGGCGCCGCCGGCGGCCGGCTGCGCGGCCGCCGCCGCAGCCGCGGCGGCGGCCATGCCCGGCGGCACTGGGCCGGCGCGGGGCGGGCCGATCATCTGCAGCTGCTGCTGCCCGTCCGGCCCCGCCACCAGCCGCGCCTGGATGAATACAGCCCGCTGCCCGCCCGCGCCGCCGCCGCCGCCCGCGGCGGCAACGCCCCCGCCGCCCGCCGCCGCCGCCGCCCCCGCCGCCGCCGCGCCGCCCGCCGCCGCGCCGCCCCCGCCGCCGCCGGGCCGGAACACGGGCGTGCGGCACGTCGGGCAGCTCTGGCTGCGCTCCAGCCAGGACCTGAGGCAGTGCAGGTGGAACACGTGCCCGCACGACAGCCGCTTGTTGGCGCCGCCGGGGTGCATCTCGTCGCGGCACACCACGCAGGTGAAGTGGCAGCGCGCCAGGTCGTCGGCGGTCGCGTCCGCGAAGCGGTCCATGCGCGCGGTGACCTGGCGGAAGCGCAGAAAGTCTGAGATGCGGTTGCGGAAGTTGCGGAAGGTGATGTACAGGTCGCGGATCTGGGGGGGTGGGGGTGGGGGGGGAAGGAAGTGGGGGGCGTTGGCGGGGGGCGCTCGTTGACAGGGGGCGTGGGCGGGTTTAAAAGGGACCGGCGGTTGGGCGGTCGGTTGCTTGCGAGCGTGCGCACGCGTGCGCGGAGGCAGGCCTGTCTCGAGGAGGCATTCCGTGCGCGCTCAAACCCGCGGAGGCGCGGCGCAATGGCGCAATGGCGCACGCCCCAGCGGCCCAATTCTGCAGGCCGGAAGCCGGCCCGCCCCCCCCCCCCTCGCCGCCCACCAGGTGCAGCGGCAGCCCGTAGTGGGTAAAGACGATGACGAAGAAAACTAGGTACACCAGGAGGTGCAGCATGTCAGTCATGAGCTCGGTGTAGAACACCCAGGCGCCCTTTTTTGCCGATGGATTTGGGGGTTGCCAGGGAGATGAAGGGGTGAGGGGCCGGGGGGGGGGGGGAGGGGGGAGGGGGGGGGGGGGGGGGGGGGGGGGGGGGGGGGGGGGTGAGGGTGTGCGTTTGCGTGTGTGTGGCAGGGAAAGGGGCTGGGCTCGGCGCAGCTGGCGCTTTTTGGTGCAGACGCGGCACCGCCGCCGCCCCGCGCGAGCGCCCCGCCCGCCCAGGGCGCCGCGCGGCGGCGCCCTGCCGCGCGGCGCGCGGCGCGCGCGCAGCCCCCCCCGCACCTTGCCCTCCCAGCGCCCCTCCATGGCGGCGTCCACCATGCTCATGGCGTACTTGGCCGCCGTGGCCACTATGGAGCTGGCCAGGATCACGTATTCAAACGCGAAGAGCAGCTGCACGCTGTGGCCGCCGCTGGCGAGGGTGGCGGCGACGGTGTGCTGGAGGAAGGCGCAGTCCAGGGCCTGGGGGTTGGGGGGGGCGGTTGGAGGTGGTTGCGGGTTGGACGGCGGGGTTGAAGGCAGCTGGGGGCGGTGCGGGGTGGGCGAGCCCGCGGCGCGGCGCCGGCGGGGCACACGCTGCCGCTCACGGCCCTTACCCCCTCCCGCCCGCCCGCGCGCCCGCGCCCGCGCGCGAATGTGCGCGCGCGCGCGCGCTCACCAGCAGCACGGCCATGAAGGCCACGATGCGCGCGTGCGCGAGGCGGGAGACGCTGGGCGTCACCTCGATGTAGTCAACGCGGTCCTGGGTGACGGGGGGTGACGGGCGGCCGGTGAGTCGGGGGTGAGTCAGCGGCGCAGGGTTGCGCGTTGATCTTTTGGGAAGGGAGGGAGCCAGCCCGACTTGGCTGCAGGCAAACACGCACCCCGTTCACCCCCAAGCAGGCCCAAGCTCCCCGTGCCCCCACGCCCCCCCCCAGCAGTTCCCAAGCAGCCCGCGGCGGCCGCCGCGCCACCCCTCCCAGCTGCCAGCCCGCCCACCTGCACCAGCCAGTGGAACACCTTGACAAAGGTCAGCGCCGCAAACATCGCGACAAAGCTCATGTTGAACTCCTCCCTGCGCGGGGGGGGGGGGGGGGGTTGGGGGGCGCAATACGGCAGGGCGTGAGGCCGGCGGCCTGGGCGGCGTGGCAACGCCGAGCGGGCCTTCCGCTGCGCCCCCCCCAGCCAAGCCGACCGGAGCGGCCGCTGCGGGGGGCTGCGCCGCTCGCGGCTGGCGGTTTCGGAGGCGCCTCGGGTCGGGCGGTCTCCGCACTCTGACTGGCCCCCGCGCCGCCCTGCTGCCCTGCTGCCGCCCCCGCCCTCGCTGCCGCCCCGCCGCGCGCGCGCCACGGGCGGCGCGTCGGGCCGCCGCCGCTGTTTCGGACCGCCCCGCCGGCCGCCCTGCGCAACCAGCGGCGCGCCGCAGAACCCAGTATGCAGCTGCTGCCCCCAGGGCCCCCCTGCGCGCCCTCGCCGCCGCGCGCGCGCGCCTGAATATGGTGAGTGCGAGGCAGGTCTCCATGATGGCGGATGACAGCTTCTCCTTCACCCTCTCAAGCTCTATCTCCCGCAGGGAGCCAAGGAACACCTGGACATGTGCGCGCGCGCGCGGACGCGGGAGGGGGGGGGGGCGTGCTCAGGGGCGTGCTCAGGGGCGTGCTCAGGGGCGCGAGGCGAGCCGGGCGCTGCGGGCGCGGCGGCGCGGGCGCTGCGGGTGGGGCCGCGCTGCGCCCCGGCCGTGTCGACGGCGGCGGCGAGCGGCGCAGCGCGGGGGCGATCTGCTGCGGGGGGAGGCCGGCGGCGCGCCTTGCGCGAGGCCCACCTTGATGACGAGGTTGTAAAGGCACAGCGCCGTCGCGAAGCTGAGGTTGCCCACGGCCGCGACGGCGAGCTTGGAGGTGGACAGGTAGAGGGTGGCGGGGAAGAAGCTGCGGGCGGGCCGGGGGGTGGGGTGCAGGGCTTGGCGCGGGCCCGCCGCTGCAGCACGCGCGCCGCGCACCGCGGCGGCGGGGCCGTCGCGCGGCGTGCGCCCCCGGGCGTGCGTGCCGCGGGCGGGCAGCGGCGGCGGACAGCGGCAGCAGCGGGAGGCGCGCGCCGCGCGGCGCGCTGCAGCGCGCCGCGCCGAGCGCTGCCCCCCGCCCAGCGCGGCCCATGCACGCAGCCTGAACGAGGCCCTACGCCCAAGGACCGCCCGCCAAGCCCGCGATCGGGCCGCTTGCCGCGCAAACTCACTGCCTGCGCGTCGCGAAGGCATGGTAAATGACCGCCGCGGCCACCACCGCGCTGCACGCCACGTAGGAGCGAAGGCTGATCATGGCGCCCGTCTGTGGCCTAGGTTCGAGGTGCTCAGGGCCGGTTCTCGGCCATTCCTGCTGCTGGGGTCAGATCAGCAGCCTCGGGGCGGTCGGCGGGCTCGTGTGTTTGAAGGGAACGATCGCACTGACGTATACGTCCTTCGACACACGGTACACGTCCGGTCGTGCGCGGTTTATAGGCCGGAGGTGATGGGGCGCGATTAGATTTGAGGAGCTCACAGGAGCCCGCAGTGCACAGCAGCGAAAAAAGTACGCGAAGATTTCAACCCGCCATGAGCCCCGCGAGATGAAGCTCCACCGTGGGAGCACCAGCGTTCGAGGACGCGCACCCCGCGTCCCCCCGCCCGCGGGAGGCCTCTGGCCGCTGTCCCAGCACGAATGCAGGCCGTCGCTGCCAGTAGAGGCGCGCGCCAGGCGCGCGGGCGCCACGGTGGCGTTCACCGAGGCGCCGGTGCTCGAAGCGCCGGAGCAGCGCGCCGCGCGGGGGGCGCGTGTGGCCCGCGGCGAGCCGGGCCGGCGCCGCCGCAGCCGCGCCGGCAGCGAGGCGGACGGCGCGGTCCAGCCCGCCCCGCCGCCCGCCGCGGCCGTTGAGGCGGCGCCCGCGCCGGGCGCGCCGCAGCCCGAGGCGCTCGTGGCTGTCGCGGCCCGCACCGGCGCGCGCCGCCCCCGCGCCGCGCCCCGCGGCGCCGCGGCCCCCGCCTCGGCGCCCGCGGCCCCGGCGCCCGCCGCGCCGCCGGAGCAAGAAGAGCTCTGGCGCAGGCTGGGGCAGCTGGAGATCGACGCGGCGGCGCTGTTTGGCCTCGAAAGGGAGCTCTCAGAGGCCCGCGGCGCTGCGCGGGTCGCCTCCGCGCCCGAGGACGTCCCCCTGCCGCCGCGGCTGCTGAAAAAGCAGGAGGAGCAGGCGCTGGCGCGGCTCATGCAGTGGGGGCGCGACGAGGCGGAGGCCGCCGGCGGCGGCGGCGGCGGCGGCGGCGGCGACGGCAGGCGCGACGGCAGGCGGGGCAGCCGGCGGAGGGCCGCGGCCAAGGCCGCGGCGAGCAGCAGCGAGGCGGCCGGCAGCAGCACAGACGGCGCCGACGGCAGCAGTGAAGCAGCAGCAGCGGGCGGCAGCAGCAGCAGCAGCACCAGCAGTGGCAGCAGCAGCAAGAGTGCGGCCGGCACCGAGCGCAGCGGCGGCGGCGGCGGCGCCGGGCAGGGCGCGCAGACGCCGTTGCTGCTGGCGCGTCGGGCTGAGGCCGTGCTGATCCATTTCAACATGGGGTGGGTGGGCTAAGGGGTTGGGGTTGTTGGCCCACGCTTGGGGCCCGCGCCAGCCAGCCCTGCTGTGCTCTCTGTGCTGCATGCAGCGCCCCGGCCGCCGCATGCGGGTGCGCGCGCGCCGCGTGCCTAGGCGCAAGGGGCGCGGTAGGATTTCCGGCCGCAGCCGCCGGCAGCCCCAGCGACGGCGGGCCGACGCGCGCGCGCGCGCGCCGACGCCAACCCGCCGCCGAACCGCAGGCTCATCCCCTACATGGTCAAGCCCATGAGGCTTCCTGCCGGCCTCGCCTGGCGCGACGCGCTGCAGGCGGGCCTCGGCGGCCTGCGCCGCGCGGCGGAGCTTTTTGAGCCGGACGGGTCCCGCTTCAGCAGCTACGCCTGCCTCTGGTGAGCGCCGCGCATCGGGTGGCGGCGCCCTGTTGGTTGGGCCAACAGGCTTGTCTCCTGCCCCACGCTCCGCCCCTGCCGCCGCAGTCTGCCCCGGCCGCCGCCGCAGCCGCTGCCGCCGCGCCCCCCGCACCCCTCTCCGCGCCCCTCACCCCTCGCCCCGCCCGCCCTCCAAACCCCCCAAACAGGATCAAGGCCACCGTGCAGCGCGCCGCCGACGAGGTCCAGAGCCCGGTGCGCAACCCCTGCACGCACTACGCGGCCATGCGCCACTGCTGGATGCACCACCCGCAGCTCTTTGACCTGAGCATACCCAGGCAGCGGCGCGTAGACATGTACGATGAGGTAAGGGGGGCCCTGGCACCCGGGAAAAGGTCTGCAATCTTTGCATGCGCCCTTTTTGTGCACGCGTGTGCAGCTGCAGGATTGAGCTTGGTCAGCACTGCATGCCCACACTCTGTGGCAAGCTGTGCTCGGCACGGTGCTGCATGCGAGCGTCGCCGCTGCCGAGCCCCGCATCTGCAGGCGCTCGGCACCCCCTGGCCCTCGCGGGCCGCCGCGTCCTCCCTCCCCTCCCAAGCGCCGCTCACTCCGCCTCGGCCCTTGCCCCACCTCCCGGCCCCTCAGGTGAAGAAGGGCCTCCAAAAGAGCGGCATGAGCGTCCCCTTCGAGCAGCTCGAGGCCCTGATGCGCGCCGGCACCGACAGCCGCTCGCTCGAGGCCGCCGCGTACACCTCGCCAAACGCAAAGGGCGAGCCCGGGGCGAGCCTCGGGGCCTCCCTATCCAGCGAGGACCTGGAGGGCATGCCGCAGGGCGCCAGCGCCGTCGGCGCGGCGAGCCTCTCGCCCGGCGACGGCGAGGCGATGGCGCGGCTCGCGTCCGGCCTCCGCTCCCACTCGGCGCTCGCGGCGGCGGCGCCCGGCGGCGGCGTGCCGGGGTCGGACGACGCCGCCGTCGTCGGGCAGCTGCTCGCCTCGCTGACCGGGCCTGAGCGGCTCGTGGTCGAGATGCTAGAGCTCGGGGCCAGCCCCAGCGGGGGGCGGCGCGAGAGGGTGACTGGCAAGTCGAGTGCCGGCCTCAGCGACGCGGCCGCGCTGCTGGGCCTGTCGAACGAGGCGGTGCGGCTGCTCAAGTACAAGGCCATGTCGAAGCTGGCCCGGCTGGCGTGGGCGCGGCTCGAGGAGGGCGGCGCGGCCGCGGAGGAGCTGCAGGCGGCGGTCGGCGCGCGGGACGTGTCGCGCTGGCTGGGCGGCGGCGGCGGCGGCAGCAGCGGCGGCGGCGGCGGCGGCAGTGGCGGCGGCGGCGAGGCGTTTGCGGCGCCAGCGCCAGCGCCAGCGCCAGCGCCGGCGGTGGCGGCCGCGGCTGCGACCGAGCCTGCCCCGCAGGCGTTCAGCTTTGCCGCCTGGCGCGCCGCAGCGGCGGCCGGGGTGCCCCTGCCGCTGCAGCAGCAGCGGCGCCGCGGCCCCAAGCCCAAGCCCAAGCACGCCGCAGACCGCAGCCCCGCGCCCGCCGCGTCGGTCGCTGACAGCAGCAGCAGCAGCAGCGGCGGCGGCAGCGCCAGCCCTCACGCCTCTCCCTCTGCGGGTGGCCGGGCGGCTGCCGCGCCCCAAGCCGCCGCCTCCGGCGCGGCTGCGGCCACGGCCGTGGCCGCGCTGCCAGCGCCGTTCAAGGCCGGCCCTATTGTAGTCAACCCCAGCCCACGCTGGCGCCCCGGAAACGGCGGCGGCGGCGCGGCCCCGCCGATCGGCCGCGCCTGATCCCTGCTGCCACCCTGTGCTGCCCCGTCGCCGGTCCGCCCCTTGGTCTGCGGCCGCGGCCCCTCACTCGTGAGTCATGTGCACACGGCACCAGCCCCTTCCCCCCCTGCAAAGCGCCCGCTGTATCAAAACCCCCCGCATCTGCCTTTCTGCCGCAGCGTGCAAGAGGCCCCATGGATCCCTGAGCGACCCCCCCGTTCCGTCCGAGTGCGCTTTCGCGTTCCAGCCGCGCTTTCCTGAGCGCGCGTGCGAGTGCCAGCGCCGTCTGCGGGGGCGGCCCGGCGGGCGGGCGGACCGCCCGGGCGCCCCTTTGTCCGCCGATACCAGTAGGGCCGAGCTCCCGCCAGCCCCCCGAAACCGGCATCCTGTATGCTGTAGCCTTCAGCCCCGCCGCCGACGCCCGGTCTGTTGTTACTTTTGGGCGCGCCCCTTTCCCCTCTTACCTGCTCTGGGTGTTGTGTGAGTGCGTTGGACCGACGAGCCCCCGGCGCCGCCGCGCCGCCGCCGCCGCGCGACGCAGCGAGCGAGCGGGGCCGCCTGTAAGCATAGCCAGGTGACTTTTTCCAGCGGCGCGCGCCCGCGCGGGGCCTGGGGCGTTTGGTGCCGCCTGCGGCTGCGCGTTGGGGGGGGAGCAGGGAGCAGCAGCGGACCGCGCAGGGCGCGAGTCGTGACAGCCCTGCTGGGGGGGCAAAGCCGCTTCCGGGCAGCTCTGGCCGACCCTCCCAACAGCCTCCCACAGCCCCTGCCACAGCCCCTGCCGTCGCCCCCCTGGCCCCAGCGCGTGAACAGCGCCACAGGCGGCCTGCGCAACCGCCGCCTGCAGGCGGCCCCGGGCGCTCGAGGGTTGGGCTAGGGGCAGTGGAGTATCGACTGTCCCTGGCCTCGGATATCGGAAGCGGGGTTGTTTTACAACGCGACCTGGGCTCTGTACGCGCGCGCGCGCGCACGCCGCCTGCACTTGGCGAGGCGTTCTAGGGGTAAACACGCGGAATGCGCCGCCGCGGCGGGGGGGGGGGCGGGCCTCAGCAGGGGAGGCCGCGCCGCCCCGCGCGCGCGCGCGGCTGCCGCGGACGCAGCAGAGGCGCGAGCAAACGCGCGCCTCTGGTCCGTTCGGTGGGTGCGCGGCGGCGCGCGCCCGGCAGGGGCGGCGGCCGCCGCTGCCCTTACATGCCGCCAATGCAGGTGCGTGCGCGCGCGCGCGCGCGCGCTCAGAAGGCCCGCCCCGGCCTCTTTTGACTTGAAAAACACAAAACACGCCCGCCCGTGCGCCCGCCGCGCGCCGCGCCCGACCAACCGGGCGCGCCGCGGCCGCGGCGCACAGCGGGCAACAACGCACACACGCGCGGGGAGCAACGCGCGCCGGGGGGCGCCCCTCCGCCGCCGCGCCCAAATAACGCCGCCTCTGTGCACCGCACACACACGAAGAGCGCCCCTCGCGCCGGCCGCGCCGCGCGGACACATCCCGCGGCCGCGTGAGCAGCCTCGGCTGCGGCGGCCTGGGGGCGCCTGCGGCTCCTTTTTGACAAGAGGCGCGCGTTTCGGCGGCCTCGGCTGCGGCGGCCTGGGGGCGCCTGCGGCGCGTCCTTGTTCAACAAGGCGTGCGCGTTTAGGCGGCCTTGACGGCGGCCTTGTCCATGTACTGAATGAGGTCCACCACGCGGCACTGGGGGGGGGTGAGATTTGGGTTGGGCGGGGGAGGTTTTGGTTATTGAGGTGTTCTGTTTGGGCGTGGGCTGGTTTGGAGGTTCCGTTTGGAAGTCGGCTTGTTTGGAGGTTGTACTTGCGAGGTTTTCATCAAGGAAGGCAATGGCAACGGCAAAGCAACCAGGCGATCGGGCTAAGCATGAACAAGCCAGATGCAGTTTCCAAGCCTCAAATTGGGTTCACATTTCCCTGCCGCCGCGACTGCGGCGGGCGCTGCCCCCCCCCGGTCCACTCACCGAGTAGCCCCATTCGTTGTCGTACCACGACACCAGCTGTTGGTTGGTTGGGGGGTTGGGGTTGGAGGCGTTTAGTCAGGGGACAGTTGGTCGCGGCTTGGGCGTTATTTGAAGGGGGGGGAGAGCTGTGTTTGGAGAGCGGCGCCGGGGCCGGATTGAGAGAGCCGCGCCGCGGCGGGTGTGCTGGGAAGGGCAAACGACACGCCCGACGCGCCGGGTGTCGCTGCCGCCCGCCTCGCTCGAAAAAAACTCGCCAACACAGCTCAAGCCAGGGGGCATTTTTTTCGAGCGAAATCCTCCCCCCAAAGCACCCTCCCCCGTCAAAAAGCACCCCCCCATTAAAAAAAGCGCCCCGCCCCCAAAGCGCCGCGCCTTGACAAAGTTCTCGTTGAGCTGGATGCCCGCCTTGGCGTCGACGATGGAGGAGTGGGGGTCGTGGATGAAGTCGGTGGACACCACGTCCTCGTCGGTGTAGCTGTTTGGGGGGGGGGGGTTTGGGGGGTGTTAGTGTTTGTTTAGAAAAGGGGTGTTTGTGGTTGGAGGGCATGCGGGGATGGTTTTGGGGGTTTCAAGGGGAGGTGGCGTCTGGAGAGGGCCTCTGCTACGGCCCCCAAATTGGTGCACACACGACGCCCCTCACCCCCCCCCCAATAACAGCCCCCTCACCCCAGGATGCCCTTCATCTCCCCCTCTGATGCCTTCTTGAGCTCCTTCATGATGTCGTCGTAGCTCGCGGGCTTCTCAAGCACCACGGTCAGGTCCACGACGGACACGTCCTGAGGGGGGGTGGGTGGGGGGGAGGGGGGGAGGTTTGTCGGGGTGGTGTTTTGGGGTGAGGGGTTTGGGGTTTGGGGTGAGGGGTTTGGGTTGGGATGTGGGGTTGGGGTGGTGGTGGGTTGGGGAGGTTTGCTTTGCCTCCAGAGGGGAGGTTTGCGAGGGGGCGGAGGAGGAGCGCGTTGGGGGGAGTTTGCAGGAGGGGGTAGGGCGGCTTAAGGGATTCCCGACACCCCCTCCCTGCATAGTCCCTGAAAACCCCTGCGATGACTGCCCAACCAACCGCTGCGAAAACTACCAGCACCCCCCAAAACCGCCCAAACCCCCCACCCACCGAGGTGGGCACGCGGAACGCCATGCCGGTGAGCTTGCCGTTGAGCTCGGGGATGACCTTGCCCACCGCCTTTGCCGCGCCCGTGGATGAGGGGATGATGTTGGCCGCCGCGCCGCGCCCGCCGCGCCAGTCTTTCTTGGAGGGGCCGTCGACGGTCTTCTGGGTGGCGGTGGTCGCGTGGACGGTGGTCATGAGGCCGCTCTTGATGCCAAACTTGGAGTGGATCACCTGGGGGCGGTTTTGTGCGGGTGGTTTGATGGGTGGGTCAGTTGGTGGGTAGACTTTGGGCTTGGGGTGGACTTTGGGTGCGAATTGTGCAGACGTGCCGACACGGACCCCCCCCCCCTCAAACAAACGCCGGCCCCAAACCCCCAGACCCAACACCCCCCAGCCCAAAACACGCCCCCACCTTGGCCAGGGGCGCGAGGCAGTTGGTGGTGCAGGAGGCGTTGGACACCACGTCCATGGTGCGGGGGTCGTACTTGCCCTCGTTCACGCCCATCACAAACATGGGCGCGTCGGCGCTGGGGGCGCTGATGATGACCTTCTTGGCGCCGCCCTTGAAGTGGGCGGCGGCCTGGAGGGGATGGTGGTGGCGTGGGAGCGGGTTGGGGCTTGCTCGGGAGGGCTGGGGGGGGGCCAAGGGGCGCCCCTGGACGGCCAGGGGTAGGGGGCTTGCCTGAGAGGGCGTTCCCCCGCAGCCGCCCCGCCACCTCGGCCAAACAAACCACCGCCCCAGTTCTTTGACCACCCCGCCCCGGTCAAGCACCCGGTCAAACGCCCGGTCAAACGCGCAGTCAAAGCGCCCCCCCCTCCCCGCACCGCGTCCACGGTGGTGAACACGCCGGTGGACTCGACGACGTAGTCAGCGCCCACGCTGCCCCAGTCGATGGTCTGGGGCTCCCTTTGGGGGGAGTGGGGGTCGAGGCGGCGTTGATTCGGCATACATCGGTGCATGTGTGCGGGCGTGCTGCCGTTTGTGCGCATGCATGCATGTGCGCACGTCGGGAGTGGAGCATGCAGCGCGCATGCAGCGCGACAGATTCGGCACACGCAGGCCAAACGGCGCAAGCGGGGACAGGCGAAAGGCAGCCGGCGTCAGCACCCACTTGGAGGTGAAGGTGGTGATCTTGCGGCCGTCGATGTAGAGGCCGTGCTCGTCGCCCTCCACCTTGCCCGCCCAGCGGCCGTGCACCGAGTCGTACTTGAACATGTAGGCCATGTACTCGCCCTCGATGAAGGGGTCGTTCACGGCGACGACCTCGACGTCGTCGCGGTCGAGGGTGGTGCGCAGCACCAGGCGGCCGATGCGGCCGAAGCCTGGGGTTGGGGGGGCGCGGGGGCGAACGCGGGGGCTGTGAGGCGCGCGCGGGTGCAGCGGCGGCGGCCTGCGCGCGCGCGGGGCCGCGCTTGCGGGAGGGAGCGTGCCAGCAACTCTTTGAGGTTGTTCCGAGCGCGATCGGGGGGCCCGCGGGCGCTCGCGCCGGCCGCGTGGCGTCGCGAGGGTTGTTGTGCCGAGGTGCGGCGCAAAACCGGCCTCCAGTCCGGCCTCGCCCGGCCGCCCCCTGCCCCGGCTGCCGGCGCGAAACAGGCGCCAGGGCCGGAAGCTGGCGATCGAGCGCCGCGCACGGGCCGCGCGCGTCCACGCGGCCGCAAACGGCGGGTGCGCCAGCAACCTGGCGCCAGCGTGACTCGCCGACAGCCCCGCCCCCCGGTCCCTGCGCGCCCGCAGCCCCGCCCCACCGTTGATGCCGATCTTGATCTTGTCCTTGGAGGCGGTGGCGGCCGCGCGGACCACCACGGGGCGCCGCGAGGGCCCGGCGGCCCCCGTGCGGGCGAGGTGCTGCTTCTGGGCGAGCATGGTGGCAGGGCTGGCTTGACGATCGGAAGGGCGGGAGGAAAGGCGAGCTTACGGCGTGTCGCGCGCGGCTAAAAAGGCACTACGGCACTTGAAGGGCGACCGGGTGAGACTTCGAAACTACGGGCTTTGAGCGGCCCGCTGAGTTGCCTTTGCGATGGAGGCGTCGCGATCGGGCGGTCAGCGAAGCTGTGTGGCGGAGCGATGCGGCGGCGCCGGGGCGGGGGACATGTGCGCGGCGCGCGCATGCGTGCCCACGACGCGCAGGTCGCACGCCGATTATGCGAACAGGTTTGGCGGCGAGCGGGGTGGTTGAAACCCCCTGGCCCATTCAAGGCAAATCCGGCTTGCGGCCAGCTCAATCGTCTCTCATAGGCATTCGGCCTGCATTCGGTGGCCTGCAAAGCAAGCAGCCAAATCAGCACGCCTTGATGGCATGCAAGCCCCACAAGCGTGTGTACAGCTTCGCATGCCAGCCTCAAGACTGGGCTGTTGGGGAACCGCCTTGCTTGCGCGGGGGCTGCGGGGTAGCTGCTGCCGGGCCAGGCGCCGGCCCTGTGCGAGTACGGCATGCTTCAGGCCGTTTACAGCTCGCGCAAAGGGGGCGCAGGAAAGCGGCAGGAAGGGATGGAAGGGATGGTTTAGGAAACTTCTACCCAGCAAAAAGGGGGGGCCGGCGGCCACCGATGCCAACAGCGGCGGGAAGCCTGGTCTGCACAGCAAAGCACCGCAGCCGCCCGCCGACGGCAGCGGCGGCGGCTGGCGGCGGCCGCTTACGTCACCGCCCCAACGCGGCCGCCGCCAGCCGCCGCAGCCCCGAGGCGCGGGCGATTACGGCGTCGTGCAGCCACGTGGGCAGCCACGTGCCCGCCAGGTAGACCGGCCACGCGCGGCAGCCGTCCAAGTACAGCGCGGGCGGCCGCGGCGACAGCGCCATGCGCGCGAAGCGGCGCGCAAACACCCTGGGAGAGCACGCGCGGCGATTTGTATGTGGTGGAGGGGGAGTAGGAGGTTGTTGGGGGTGCTTATGTTGCTCAACGACTCAAGTTCAACCGACAGCTCAGTTTTTGCCCCGTTCGGCATTTCCTCCCCAAAGCCAAATCGCACCCCGCCTCCCCTCAAAGCGCACTCCCCCACAAAAAGCTCACCCCGCGTCCATTGCGCCGTGCTCCTTGAGCAGGCTCCCCGTCATCGCCCCCGCCAGCGCCGCAAACGGCCCGGCCGCGTCGACGTGGACGCCGCCGGCGGCACGGGTGTTGTCGTAAATGGAGGACTGGACGAAGCCCGGCGCGGCGAGGACGACGGAGACGCCAAACGGCGCGAGCTCGATGCTGCATGCCCCGATTTGTTTATTTTGTTTTTTTTGTTTGGCGGGGTCAGTGGGGGAAAGGCCTATCGCTGAGGCCTCAGCAGCGCGGCCCTCCTGTACAGCGCTGTAGCAACGTGGGCTGCCGGCAGCTGGTCCCCACTGGGGCCCTCCAGCCCCCGCAAAAAGCAGTCCGGCCAGTCCAGTCAGCACCCCCAAAGCAGTCCAGCTCAGCCCCCCTCAAAAGCAGTCTGTCAGTCCGTCCAGTCCGGAGCACGCGCGCGCGCACCGCAGCGTGTCTGTGATGGAGCGCAGCGCCGCCTTTGAGGAGGAGTAGCCCCCGAGGAAGGGCCACGCCCAAAACGAGGCAGCGGAGCCGACTGGCGTGTTGGTTCGGGGGGTTTTGCGGAGCTTGGGGGTTTTGGCAGTTTGGCACCGCGGTCGGCGTGGCACCGCCTTTTCACAAGCCCGCACCAGCCGCCGCCGCTCTCGGCGCGCCCTCCCTCGCACAGCGGCGCTGGGAGGCGGGCCCCCTCCCGGGCGCTGCCCCCCCCAGGCCGCCCCGCCCCCTTTCCCAAACCACCAGAGCGTCCCGCACTGCGGCGCGCACCGGTGATGATGGTGCCGCTGCCCCGCCGCACCATGGCGGGCGCGAACGCCTGCACGACCGCCAGCGCGCCAAACACGTTTGTGTCGTAGTGGGCGCGCAGGCAGTCGATAGGAATGTCCTGCAGCATATTCGGCGGGCCATAGCTTTGAAGGCTGCTGAGCGATTGCGGGGTGGGCTGCCGCATCACACCCTCCCTGCAGCGCCGCGCCGGGCCCGGCGGGCGCCGCCGCCCCCCCCCCCCCCCCCCCCCCGTGCACTGCGGGCGGGGCGCGCGCGCGCTCACCAGCAGGGGTCCCCTCAGGCCGACGCCCGCATTGCAGATGAGCACGTCGGGGCCCTTAGGCTCGGCGGCAAGCACCTGCTTGGCCGCCGCAGCCAGCGAGGCTGGGTCTGTCACATCGAGCTGCACCACCGTCGCGCCTGCCGCCTCGAGCGGCGCGCAGCGGCGCGCGTCTCGGGCGGTCGCGTATACGCGGCAGCCGCGCCGCAGGAACTCCTCCGCGAGCGCGTGGCCGATGCCAGAGCTCGCGCCCGTGATCAGAACGCTCTTCTGGGGCGCGACTGCCATCTAGCCGGCCCGCGGGGAGAACAAAACGACCCGAAACCGCCGCTGAATTTGCCGGGTTCTGAGCAAGTTACACGCGGTTATTCCGAAGTAGAAGAACGGGTAGCGCGGAAGAAATGGTGGCGGGGGCCTCGGCGGGCGGGGCGGGCGCAGCCCGTCGCGCCGCCCCGCCTCGCTGCGGCCAGCCGGCGCCAGGCACGGCGAAAACGCTGTCAATCCGTAAGTGCAAAGCGTGCGCGGGAAGCCACCACTGCGTCAAATCAATCAGTCGTGCGCACAAGCGCGGGCCTCCCAATGCCGCTCGCCAGATCCCGGCGCGGCGCGCTCGGCGCCCCCGCCGGGCTCCCATCCTGCTCGCTGCTTGGAACGCGCCTCGCACGCCCGTCTCCGGGCCGTGCCGCCGCTGGGCCGGGCCGCTCAGGTGGTTGTCCGAGCGCCCTCATCAGCGCGGGGGGCGCGCCAGCTCAGCGGCCGCTCCGCTGCGCCGCGGCGGAGCCGCGCCCCGCCCTCGCAGCCAGGGGTTGGCGACGGCCCTCAGCCCCGCTGGCAGGGGTTCCCGGAGGCCCCCTCTTTGCTGGGCTCTCAAGTGCCCTCGCCCCCCCTACTGGTAGGGGTTTTCAAAGGCCCGCACCAGCGCGGGGATGTGCTCGCTGAGCACCGAGTCCACAGTGGCCAGCTTGTTGTCGCTGAGCTTGGGGAACACGCTGGGGGTTGGGTTGGGGGGGTTTCGGAGGTTTTGTTAAGGGGTTTGGGGCTGGGGGGTGTTGGGGAGCGGCGGTGGCGGCAGGATTGGCGGACGCAACCCCACGACCCCAAAACGCCACCCAAAAGCCCGCAAGCCCGCAAGCCCTCAACCCGCGCACCTGAAGTCGAATGCGGAGAGAATCTCCCTGAAGCGGTTGAGGTCCGGAAAGTCCCCCGCGGGGAGGTGGTGCTCCCGCTGGACCTGGGGGGGTTAGTAATGGTGCGGGGGTTACGTAAGGGTTTAGTAAGCGGGATTGCAGAAGGGGGGGGGGAAACCGCGCATTAACTGAGCCCTGTAAAAGGGCAAACCATCAGCTTTGCAACCCCACCAATCAGTAGCTGAAAAAGCCCCCAGCCCCCCCACCGCGTAGAATAAGTCCGGCAGCCCCTCCAGCATCTTCCGCTGCGCCTTTTCCCGCCCAAACATGGAGGGCATGCTCTTGCGGATGCAGCCGATGAGGAGCATGTGGATTTTGAGGGCGCGCACGCGCTTGACAAACTCGTTGACTGGTTGCGTTTTTTTGGGGGGGGGGTTGCTTGGCTTTTGATGGGGATGCATTTCGGGCCGACGGCGGGTGCGGCCGGCGTCTGCGCAGCAGTGAATCGCAGAACAGCGCAGCACGGCGCGGCGCTGCAAAGCACAGTGGGTGCTCACCCTTCCGGTCGCACGAGCGCGCGGGGATCTGGTTTTTTGAGGGGGAGGGGAGGGGCAGGGGCAAGTGGGTTTGGATGCGGTTGAGGCCGGACGAGCCTCCGCAGCGCCTGTGGTTTTCCTCAGCGCACCTCCCCCGCTGCGTCAGGAGAACCTCAGCAGCAAAGGGAAGCAGACGCCGAAACGGGGGCGGGGGAAAGGGGGTGTCCAGGACAAGCCAAGAGAAGAAAACAGCCCAGCCGAAAAGGGAACAAAAAATGACCCAAAAGCCCCCCCTCACGTCGTGCAGGTCCTCCAGCAGCGCCTCGTGCTCCCGCTGGAACAGCGCCGCGCACTCGGGGTTCTTCGCGGTGTTGATGGGGGCGTCGGCGTTGAAGGAGCCGATGTAGACGCGGCAGACCTTTTGGGGGGGGGAGGTTGGGGGTGGTTTTGGGGCGGTTTTTGGCGGTTTTGGGGCGGTTTTGGCAGTGTTCATGGACTCGTCGGCGTTGAAGGAGCCGACACAGACGCGGTTTTTGTACAAGGGGGCGTTTTTGGGCGTTTTGGGGCGGTTTTAGGCGGTTTGGGGGGGGGTCACCAAAGGACTCCATGTCCAACGCGACCCCCCAAAACCACCCAAACCGGCCAAACGAGCCCCCCAAACCGACCACCCTCCCCCCAACTCTGGCGTCTTGAACACCGTGGGCCAACCACCGCCCCTCAAAGCCGCCCGAAACCGCCCCAAATCGCCCGAAACCGCCCGAAACTGCCTCCCCACCTTCGGCGTCTTGAACGCCTTGGCGCATCACCCCCTCATACCCCAAAAGCCGCCCAAAAGCCCCCCAAGCTAAAACTTCACCCCCCACCTCTGGCGTCTTGAACACCTTGCCGAGGGACCACATCAGCGCGCCGTACACGCGCATCAGCTGCTGGTGGTCAACCTGGTTGGTTTGGGGGTTTGCTTCGGGGTTACAGGAGTTTTTTTTGGGGGGGGTGCGGTTGTGTTCAGAGGGTTTGTTTCTTCAGGGCGGCTTACTTTTTGAATGTGTGTGCAAGACGTGCCTTTGGGTGCAAACAAACAGACACATAACAACAGCACCGCCCCACCTGGTGTGCCTTGTTGGCCCTGCAGTGCGCAACCCTGAAAACCCAAACGGAACGCACCCAAGCGCACAACCCCCCAAAGCCCCACCCGGTCCGCCTTGTTGAGCGCGCCGCGCCCGGCACACCGCCACCGCCCCCAACAAACAAACGCACCAAGCACACAGCCCCCCCCCCCACAAAAGCCCCACCTGGTCCGCCTTGTTGAGCACGACGCGTATTTTGTCGTCGTGGCCGCGCAGCGCGTGGATCACCTGGCGCATCTCATCGCTGATGTCCTGTTGAGGGGTGGGGTTTTATGGTGGGGGTGGGGAGTGTTTGGGGGAAGGTTTTTATGGTGGCAAGGGGGTGTCTGGCGCATTTCATCGCTGATGTGCTGTTGGGGGTGGAGGGGTGTTGTTTTGGGGGGGGGGTGTTGTGGTGTGGGGTGTTTTGGGGGTAGGAGAATGGAGGGGGAGTTCGGCTTGTGGGTGCAGGTTTTGTTTTGGTGGTTGGGGAAAGGAGGGTTTGACCGATGACTCAGCGCCGCCGGTGGGCCGTTGGCCCAGAATCCCCAAACCCGGCGGGGTTGTTGGTTCGCTCAGAGCGCAAGCGTACCGACACCCCCGCCGGCCTGAGGGGGTTGTTCGAGGCGGGACGGCAGGAGAAACAAAAACCCAACTGCTGAGGTTTTCGAAATTTGAACTCCAGGTTGCGCCGCGCCCCCTCCCAAAGGCCCAAACCCCACCAGTTTGAAGGGGTCGAAGAGCAGCAGGATGAGGTCGCTGCGCGCCGCAAACCACTCGCACACGTCGATGAACGAGTACTGCCGCTCTGGGGTTTTTGGGTTTTGTTTGTGTTTGTTTTTGTGTTTGAATTTGTGTTTATGTTTGGAGGGGGCAACGACGGTCAGAAGGGGCGGACAGCGGGCCCGGCAGAAACCGCCACCACGGCTGCCCCCCAAAAACAGAACTGCCGTGCCCAGAGGGGCGGAGGGCGCAGCTAGGGGTCAGTACGCCCGACAGCATCCAAGCACCAACCAACACCCTTTCCCCCCACCGATGCGCTGCTTCTCCCCCGACAGCACGCCCGGCGTGTCGACGATTGTGATCTCCTCCAGCAGCTTGGCGGGGCACTGGGCGCCCTCAAAGCGCGTCAGGAAGCCTTTTTGGGGGGGGGGTGATTGGGTTTCAAGAACGGTTGAAAGGGGAATGGGGGCCCTCAAAAGCGTCGAAGCAATAGGGCACGCGATCCCAAAGCCAGCCGCCTGGGCGGCGCCCACAACCCTCAAGCCCCAACCCCAAACCCCAGCCGAAAACAAGCGGGCCCCACCCACCCGTCCCGAAGCCGCTGAGCCCCTGGTAGGGTTTGTCCGGCTGCACCGCCAGCGTGTTGCCCGGGGTGCGGCGCTCCTCCAGGCCGTGGTGCACCACCACAAACCTGGGGGTGTTGATTGTTGATGGTTGTTTCAGGGGTTGTGGTGGTTGTTGCGGGGGTTTGTGTGGGCGTCTTGGGGTCTTTGATGGGTTACTAGCCGGGTTTGTGCTTGCTTGTTGTCGGGGCCATCTGCATCTGCCGGTCTGCGCAGCAATGCACTGCCCACAATAAAACCTCCAAATCCCAAAGCCCCACCCCACCTGTCCGTTGTGGGCTCCGGCCCGATGTGGGCGCCAGGGTAGTCCCGCCCCAGCATGCTCTTGATGAATGTGGTCTTCCCCGTACTGTACTGGCCCATGAGCAGCACAGAGGGCTTGGCCTCAAAGTCTGACTCGTTGAGGCAGGCTGAGAAGAAGGAGGAAAACTTGAACGCCTCCTCGAGCGGGCGGACCTTTTTGCGGGGAGGGTTTAGGGTTTAGGGTTTAAGTTTGCTAGGGTTTACTAGGAGGGGGTAAGTTTGCTTGTTTGTGTGGTGTTCTGCATTGGACTGTTGTTTGCTTGGTGTTTGGTTTGAGCGCTTGCAGCGCTGTACCCGCAAAACAGCTTTTGCATCGCGAAAAAGCCAATGGGCGCAAAGCCACAGCCAGTCAGAGCCAGTCAACAAGCCGGTCAAAGCCGGTCAAACCCACTAAAACCCCACCTTGTTAAAGTAGATCGCCTTCAGCCCGTCCACCACGCTCGTCACCACCCGCGACGGTATCTTTCGGCTCGCGGACGCCGCAGCGCTGCGCCGCAGCGCCTCGCGCCGCGCGTCGGCGTCGGGCGGGGCGTAGCCCTCCTGCTGCGGGGGGTCGGGTGGGGTTTAGGTTTTAGGGTCCCGGTGGGGGAGCGTTTCCCGGGTTTCGGACGTGTGCGTTCTGAGGGCAAGACCGCATTTGCATCCAAACCCAAGCATGCCAAGAGGGCGCCCTGGCAAGCGCCACAGCCCCCCCTCCCCCGCTCCGCGGCTGCGCCCCTCCCCACCTGCCGCCGCGGCGGCGACGCCGGCACCGCCGCCGCGCGCCCGCCGCCGCCGCCGCCGCCCGCCGCGGTCCCCGCGCCCCCGCCGCCGCCGCCGCCGCCGTTTGCCTCCGACAGCCCCGCCATCGTTGGCAGTACGATGCCCTCGTCCAGGGCTGACAGGTATGACTCCTTAGTCACCTCCATGCCCTGCGCAGGCGGTGATGAGTCGGGGTGAGTCGGGGTGTTGATTGGGGGCATGACGCATGCACTTGCCCCCCGGTCAAGACGCTGAAAGCGCCCCGGCGTGCGCAGCACCCTGCCGGCCCCTCCAGCCTTACGAAGCATCTGATAGCAAGCCCCCCCCCAAAAGCCCCCGCTCGCCTGCTGCGCTATTGAGATGAGATCCATTGCTTTGTGGAAGGCCAGGCGGTCCAGGAAGCCGGCCCTGCGCGTTGTTGCACGTTTGGGTCGAGCCGCTTTAGTCCAGGGGGCCGCGGCCGTGGCGGCGTTTGGGGACAGGCGCGCGGCGCGGCGCGGCGCTGCTGCTGTTGCCGCTGCTGCTGCTGCTGCTGCTGCCGCACCCGCACCCGCCGCCTCCAGCGCCGGCGCCGCTGCTGCCGCCGCCGCCTCCGATACCCTTCCCAGGGGCTCCACTTCACAACGCCTCCCCCGCTTGCTTGCCCCCAACCCCAGATCCTCCTAGCCCACCCCCTCCCCCCAAGAGCCCCAAAGCGCGCGCCTGGATGAGTTGGCGAGGTCCCACACGCGCGCCAGCACGTCCCGGCTGAGCCCCGACCGCTGAAAGAACCTGTGGGGGGGTTTAGTAGCGTGTTTTGAGTCGCGCGTTTGCGGCGCGCGTTCGCGGTCGCGCGCCGCCCCCCGCGGCCGACGGGCGGGCGATTACCGGCCTTCGGCCGCCCGGAGCGCTCAACAGCCGATTTTCAAACCGGGGCCTCTGCTGAAGCGCGCGGCAGCAAACACCGAAAGCAGTTGCGGCCCGCCAAGGCCGCAACGTCCCCCAGACCCCCAAAAACCGCGGCGGCGCTCACTGCACTGCGTCGGCGCCCGTGAGCCGCCCGTCCATGTCTGCATCTGCGATCTTGAACCACCTGCAAAACAGGCGATGCGGTGGCCGTGGCCGTGAGGATTCAGCGCCCTTCCAGCCTGCAGGCAGCCCCGCTGCCGGGCGCGGAGGCGGGCCGAACAAAGCGGCGCCGCAGCGCGCCTCGGGCCGCTAGCGTTCCCATCGCCCCAAACCCCAATCCTCGCCTGTCATAGGTGGCTGCGTTTGCGATCGCCGTCATGGCGCCGCCGCTGCTGCGGGGGGAGCCCCGCGCGCCGCCGCTCAGGGCTTGCTCGGCGCCCTGCGGGTGCGGCGCGGCAGCAGCGGCAGCGGCAGCAGCGTCGGCGGTCGGCGCGGCGGGCCGTGCACGCGAAGCAGGCCGCCCCGGCCGGGTGGGCCGGCGCGAAAGGATGCAGAGTATTCTTACGCCTCTTACGCGCGCGTTGCCGGCCCGCGGGCCGGCCGCGGTCGCCGTGGATTGCAAGCCAACTCACCGCGCGACCGCCTCGACCTCGGCCCGGCGTTTGGCAGCCTCCAGGCGCTCCTCTGCCGCGTTGTCGTTGACGCTCTTGAGCGACCTCTCGCGGAGATAGACGCCGAAGCCTATGGCCGCGTTGCAGCAGAGCGCGCCCAGCAGCAGCTTGTCCAACTTATCGGAAGCGCCACGAGAGAGGCGCGGAGGCATTTTCTTGCGGGTGCAAGTTACAAACGAATGGCGCGCGGAAACGGGGTCGGGGCCCCTGTAGCAGGGCGCCGCGCGCCGCTCCGCCGCTGCCGCCGACAGCTCGCCGAGGTCCGCCCTCGGACTCGAGGCAGGGCTGGGGGCTGCAGCAGCAGGGGGGTTTCAGCGGTGGATGAGGGGTTTTAGCGCAGGCCTGTCCCACGATCGCAGCTGCGGGGCCGCGCGTGCGCTGCGAATGGGCAGGTCCAGTCCGCCGGCCGACGGCGGACAGCCCGCGGAGGCGAGCGTGTTTGACCGGCGGCGCCGCCGGCTGCCCTGCGCTGGTGCCCCTTGCTTCGGCAGGCGCGTTGTGACAGGCCCTGGACTGGGTCTGCCATCAAAGGCTGCAAAGCGCCGGGGCCTACGAGACAGGGGCGATGGGCCATCAGAACCGCCCGAGCTGGTGGGTTGACTGGCTGTGTCGCAGACGGTATTCAACTCGAGCAGGTCAGCAGCCCTTCGACACTCGCCACCGGAGCCGTCACTGGAGCGCCAGCGGGTGAAGGGCGGCGGGCGAGCAACGGCGTGGCATTGCGGCTGCGCTCGGTCGGTGGGCAGGGCAGCGGCCGGTGCCTGGCGGGCGCGGCGCGGTCCGGGTCGTCGACCTGTCGTCGACCGGCCAAGGCCGAGCTCGATCGATCGGGCATCCCATTCCGCCGAATTGTGAACTGCAGCAAACTTGATCGCCAACTCCCGGGCCGAGCTTGATCGCGGTCTCCTCGGGCCCTGTGCTCAGAACGGGGCGCCGGTAGATACGCAGAGGATTCCCCCAATCCCTCACCCTCTGCGAAGGCCGCGGACGCGCCAACCTTGGGGCGCCGCTGCGCCGCCCGCCCGCCGCACGCGCTGCGCAACCCAACCCACACCTGTCGACGCGCGCCCGGCCGGCCCCTGAACCGCCCCGTCCGGCGGCGCGCGCCCGCGGCGTGCGTGTGCGACCGCCGCCGCCGCGATGGCCGCGGCCGTGCCGCCGCCGCCGTATGGCCACCCCCGCCCGCCGCCGCCGCTGCCGCCCTTCGCCGACGCCGCCGCGGCCGCTGTCGCGACCGTCATCGGCGCGCCGCCGCTTTCGCTGGGGCGCGGCAAGTCGCGCGTGGCGCCGCGCTACCTAATCGTGGCCGCCTGCTTCCTGGCAACCTTTGTGGCCTACGTGGAGCGCGTGGGCTTCAGCATCGCATTCACGGAAATGGCAAAGGCGGCGGGCGCCGGGGAGGCGCTCAAGGGGGAGGTGCTGTCCGCGTTTTACTGGGGGTATGGCGTCTCGCAGGTGGGCGCGGGCGCGGCGCGGCGGGGCGCGGCGGGGCGGGGCGGGGCGGGGCGCGCGCGGCGGCGGCGGCGGCGGGCGCGGGCGGCGGCCGCCGCCGGCTTCAGAGCGGCAGCTGCGCGTGCGGCGGCGGCGCTGGCGCCTTTGTTGCGTCCTGGGATTTTGGCGCCGCCGCGGCGCGGCCGGCGTGCCCCTTCCTCCCAGCATGCCCTTCAACCCCCTCCCTCTGCCCCGTCGCTGCCGCAAAACAAGATTCCCGGCGGCTGGGCCGCCCAGATCTACGGCGGGCGCGCCATGCTGGCCCTTTCATTCGCCCTTTGGTCCGTCGCGTCGCTGCTCACGCCCGCCGCGGCCGCGTTCGGCACCGTCGGCGTGTGCGTGGCGCGCGTGTGCGTGGGCGTGGCGCAGGGGGGGCTGATCCCTGCGGTGCACACCGTGCTGTCGCAGGTGGGGGTGGGGGTTGTTAGCAAGGCAGTTTTCAGTAAGGACTAAGGAATTGTACTGCCTGCTGCGTGTGGGGCCCGCACCGGACTGCCTTTCTGACTTGCTTTTGAATTGTTGCAGGTGGAAGCGTGCGTTCAGCAGCCCGTGTTGACTAGGGCAGAGTTGACTTCCGTTGACTTGGTTTGACCGGCGCCAAACCAAGTCAACGGAAGTCAACTCTGCCCAGTCAACCCTGACGGGCCAGCCGGGGCGCGGCAGGCCCCGCCCCAAACCCTCACCCGACGCCGCCCCGCCCCGACCCCACAAAACGCAGTGGATACCGCCCCACGAGAGGGCACGCGCCGTTTCGCTCACCACCTCGGGTGGGCGGCTCTGGGCTTGGTTTGTTGCTCGCTTGCTTTTGCATTGCGGAGGCCCACTTGCTTTCCAGGAAGGCAGCCAAGCAACAGCAAAAGCGGACAGTGCGAACACGCAAACGCAGAAGCGCACAATCACGCAAACGAACAATCGCACACGCAGGCATGTACATGGGCTCTGCCGCCGCCATGCTGCTGCTGCCCTCCGTCGCCGCCGCGTTCGGCCCCGCCTCGCTGCTGCGGGTGGTGGGGCTGCTGGGCCTCGCCTGGCTGGCGCTGTGGCTGGCGGTGGGGCGGGACGTGCCTCAAAGGTGGGCCGGCGCGCCGTTGAGTGCTGCGGGGCTCCGGTGCTGCGGGGCTCTGGGGCTGCGGGGCTCTGGGACTCGCTGGGCGCATTGCGGCAGGCGGTTGGAGAAGAGAGCTGCAGGCCTGGCAGCGGCAGGCCAAGGGTGTAGCGCCGCGTTTGCTGCCTAAAAGCATCCAGATTGGAGAAGCAACTCGGAACACACAACTGAATCCCGAACCAACCCCAAACCGACCCCAATCCAACCCCAAACCGACCCCCAAGTTAACCTCAAACCAACCCCAAACCCCAAACCGCCGTGCGCGCAGGGAGGCTCTCATCCCCCTCGTCTCCTACGCCGCCCGCGGCCCCGCCTCCGCCGCCGCGCCCCCGCCGCCGCCGCCCCGCGCGCCCCCGCCGCCGCCCAAGCCCCGCGCCGCCGCGGCCGCCGCCGCGGCGCGCACGCCGTGGCGGGGCATGCTCGGCAGCGCGGCGGTGTGGGCCATCGTGCTGAACAACTTTGCCTTCCACTACGCCTTTTATGTCATCATGAATTGGCTGCCGACCTACTTCAATTCAGTCCTGGGCCGGGAGCTTTCCGACCTGGGCCCCCTCAGGACGGCGCCCTATCTGGCTATGTTCCTGACCTCAAACGCCGGCGGATGGGCCGGCGACTGGCTGATCCTGCGGCGGGGCGTGGGCGTGGGGGCGGCGAGGAAGGCGGTCAACACGGCAGGTGCGCGCGCGCGCTTTGGCGTGCGTTTTGGGTGTTGTGTATTTTTTGGGTGTTTGAGGGGGGGACTGGCTGATCCTGCGGCGGGGCGTGGGCGTGGGGGCGGCCAGGAAGGCGGTCAACACGGCAGGTGCGCGCGCGCGCTTTGGCGTGCGTTTTGGGTGTTGTGTATTTTTTGGGGTGTTTGAGGGGGGGACTGGCTGATCCTGCGGAGGGGCGTGGGCGTGGGGGCGGCCAGGAAGGCGGTCAACACGGCAGGTGCGCGCACACGCTTTTTGTGTGTGCTTGTGTGCGGGGGGGGGGGGGATACGGCCCGGGAGGCCGTGGGTCGGAGCGGGGCAGCGGGGCGGCGGCCGGGGCGGCTCGCCAGCGGGCCTGCTAGCGCGATGGAGGCGGCTGGGCGCGAACGCCGGCGCGGACCGGACGCCGCCTGCGGCAGCGCCCGCGCACGCGGCGCGCCCTCAAACGGCAACCCCCCCCCCCCCCAAAAAAAAACCAAACCGCAAAACCCCAAAGGCATGCTCGCGTCCGCCGCGGCGCTCAGCGTGATGCCCGCCGCGCGCGGCGCGCTCGGCGGCGTCGCGCTGACGACGGCGACGCTCGCGGCGCTCGGCTTTTCGCGCGGCGGGTTCAGCGTGAACCACATGGACGTCGCCCCCAAATACGCGGGCGTGCTGATGGGCATATCAAACACCGCGGGTGGGGCTTGGGAGTTTGGGGGTTGGGGCGGGGTTGGGGGGTTCAGCGTGAACCACATGGACGTCGCCCCCAAATACGCGGGCGTGCTGATGGGCATTTCAAACACCGCGGGTGGGTGGGGTTGGGTGTTGGGGTGGGCCGGTGGGCGGGTGGGGCTTTGCTCATGGGCATATCAAACACCGCGGGCGGGCTACTCACCAGCGGGCGCAACACCGCGGCTGCTCGGGCCCCCAAAACCCCACCGAAAAGCGCTCGCAAAAAAACCGCCCGGCCCCCAGGCACCCTTTCCGGCGTCATCGGCGTCGCCGTGACGGGCCGCATTCTGGACGCCGCCGGCGGCGCCTCCGTGCGAGCCGGCTGGTTCACGGCGCACGCCGTCGCGGCGGGCATCTGCCTCAAGGCCGCGGCGGTGTTTGCCTTCTTCGCCCGGGGGGAGCGCCTGTTCGACTGACGCGGGCGGCGCGCCGCCCCCCGGCTTCCTCTCCTCGCCTCCCGGCCCGTCTTCTTTCTTGTCCTGCACTCACAGCTCCTGCCCAGTTCTAGCCCCGTTCTTTCCAAAAACAAGAATGAAGACCCTGCCGCACCGTTGCCGCGCCGCCGCTTGCCGTACAATGCAATGCAATGCGAGTTGCATTTTCGGCAACTCCCCGGTCCATGCGCATCCGCCAAACCCAAACCCCCCAACCGTGCAAACCCCTTGGAAAGGCGCGAGACGGGGGGTGACGATGGGATGGGATGGGGCGCGCCGGCGAGGGCGGGGCAGCGGCGCAAACACCGCTGGGCACGACTGAGGGAGCTGTTGACGCCGGCGCCGCGCTGCACGGTGCGGGCGTCACTGCTCACCCGGCCGCCGAAACCCCCAAGCGCAGGCGCCGCCGCGGCGCGGCCGGCTCCATATCAACAGCGAGCATCGCGGTGCATCCCGTTGCACCTCTAACGCGGACTGGATCGCCAGAATGGAGGAGCCGGGCGATCTGCTGCCGCCCCTCCCAGAGCTAGAGGCGCTGGTCCTGGGCGCCGAGCTCGGGAACAGGCCGCGTTCGGAGCTGTTGGGCGGCCTGAGCCCGAAGGACGGCGCCTTCGCTCGAGGTGAGACAGGCATTGCCCGCTGACTGGCTCCGGCAGTTCCCCGGGAGACCCCGCGACCTATCGCCCCGGCATGGGCAATGAGGGAATAGCTCATGGATCACGCCGCCCGCGATCGCCGCGCCGGCGCGCCACGGGCCCGCCGTGGACTTGGCGCGACACACCCGCCGCCGCTGCCGCTGCCAGTGCCGCCGCCGCCGCCAAAACGCCCCTCGGCCGCAACGCTCGACCCCTCGCAGCGCTGCTGGCGCTGCAGGAGGGCGGCGGCGACGTCGCCGCCGCGCGGCGGCACTTTGAGGAGCTGAAGCGCATCGTCGGGGGGGGGGGGGGGGGGGGATGGGATTGGAGCTAGGGATGCGGTAAGGCGTACATTCCCCGCTGCGGGCTTCCCCGCTGCGGGCTTCCCCGCTGCGGGCTTCCCCGCTGCGGGCTTAGAGAGGGATGCGGCAAGGCGTACATTCCGCGCTGCTCAATCTGCTTTACAGAGGTGGAAAGCAACTCCCAGGGGGGCGCAGCGCAGCATGCAAAGTATCCCCAAAGTGGGGGTTGGGAGGTCCCAAGTCCCAACACACCACAACCACCCCTGGCGACGCGGCTAGCATGCATTTCGCAAAACGGCACCGCAAAAGGCAGCCTAACGCGGCCCGCCGGCGGCCCCCCCAAAAAAACCAGGCCGCCGACGACGCCGCGCCGGGGCTCGAGGCGCTGGCGGCGCCGCTGGCGCTGCGCGAGTGGGCGGGCGCCAGCGGGCCCGGGCGCGCGCGCGCCGCGGCGGCGCTGCGGGAGCTCTTGGGGCTGGAGCCCTCCGATTCGGTGGGTGGGCGGGCGGGCGCTTTAAAGGCATCCCGTTGGATGAAATCCACCCCGCCGGGCACCCAGCAGGCCTGCCCAGCGTCTTTCCTTTGGCTGCCACATGCGCCCCTGACAGTGCGCTGGCCGCCATGCCCGCCCCCCGCGCGCCCCGCATGTTGTATCACCCACCTCAGCTCGCCCGCTGCAGCGCAAAGCGAGCCCCGAACCAAACCCCCCTTCAGGACGACGAAAGCGAGGAGGGCGCCGCCCCTGGCGACGACAGTGGCGGCGAGGGCGGCGGCGAGGGCGGCGGCGGCGCCGCCGCGCCGCCCTGCCGCGCGCCGCCGTCGCAGCTGGAGCCTGGGCAGTACGCCGAGCCCGCCTTTGCCGCCGCCGCCGCGGCCGCGTCGGCGGGGTCGCCACTCGCATCCCTGCAGCTCCTGCGCCCGCCGCGCCTCCCCGCGGCGCTCGCCTCGGCCGCCGCGGCGCCCCCCGAGGCGCGGCTGCGCGCGCTGCAGGCCGGGCTTCTGTCGGGCCCGGCCCTCGCGCTGCTGCCCGCGGCGGCGCACGCGGAGTTGTTGGCGGCTTGGGCCGCGGAGGACGCCCGCGGCGCGGCGGAGCACGCGCGGGGGGCGTGGCGGCACGTGACCGAGGCGCACGTGAGTCATTTCACTCACTTGCTTTCGCACCAGCGCCGCAAAAAAGGGGCCGGAAAGGGGGGCAAAGGAGATGGGGGGCCGCTGGCCACAAATTGCGGGAGGCAGTCCGAAACAAGTCACCTGCGAGGAGTTGGGGATTGCCATGGCACGTGCGCAAGCACAACAGCGGCACGCCCCGCGCCCCGCGGGGCGCACGGGGCCACACCGCTCAGAGCATAGAAACCCCCCAAACCCCGGCCGCCCGCAGGCGGCGGCGCTGCGCGCGGCCCTGCCCGAGCCGCCCGGCGCGGACCCCCGCATTGACCGGCCCTACGCCGCAGAGCTGCTGGCCAAGCGGCTGGCCTCGCTTGGCGCCGAACCCCCAGCCGCCGCGGCCGAACCGGGCGGCGGCGGCGGCGGCGGCGCGGCGGCCGCGGCGGCGGGGCTGGCGCGGGAGCGGGCGCGGGCGGACGCCGCGCTGGCGCTGTGCGAAGAGCTGGGGCCGGCGGCGGACTGGATGCGGTGGGTTTTGGGGGGGTTGCACGCCTGTGCGGCCGCGCTCTGTGCCTGCATGCAGCCTTAACAAAAGGGGCCCGGGGATGGCCTGTTTCAATTCGTGGGTCTGCGCCCCCTGCTTTCCCTCCCCCATCCATTCCCCCAAGCGCACGCTGCCCCTCCCCACTGCCCCAACCCTCCCCCACGCCTCGTCGCCTCCCCCCGCACCCACCCACCCCCCACAGCCTCGCCGCGCTGCACGCGTCGCTGCAGCTGCGCCTGAGGGCGGACGGCGCCGTCGACCCGCTGCAGCTTTTTGAATTCCTCTCCCTTCTGGGCCGCTGCCGCTGGGGCCGGGGCGGCGGCGGCGGCGGCGGCGGCTTCCCCCGGCCCGTGCCGATGCCCGCGCCGATGGGCGGCCCGCGCCGCGCGGCGCTGGCGCTGGCGGTGGCGTCAATGGCTCCGCCCGGCGGCGCCGGCGGCGAGGGACCTGAGGGTGCGCCAGGGCGCACTACCATCACAAGCAGCCCCGCCTCTCTGCTCTGCCCTTCTGCTCTCTTGCGCCTGCGCCGCAAGCCGAGCCAAGGCCGAGCCTCTCAGCCCCGTCGACGCAACCCCCCACTTCGCCCGCCCTCCCCTTCCCTCACCTTGTCTCCCCTCCCGCCCCCGTTTTGCCCCGCCCACCCCAGCGGCAGGCCCCGTGCTTTTGGACGAGGCAGAGGACCCGCCCCTCCCGCCGCCGCTGGGGCCGCGGGTGCCTCCGGAGCATCGGCTGAGGCACGACGCGGCCGCCTGGCTGACACGCGCCGCGTGGCAGGACGGTGCGTGTTTGTTTTGGGGGGGGGGGTGGCCCAAACTTTCTGCGGCGCCCCGCTGGCGTGGGCGCCGAGTTCGGCCCCAATCCCCAAAGCACGCCGGCGCGGCAAGGGGATCAGCAGTCAAACCGCGGCCAAAATTTCAGTCAAACCGCGGTCAAACCATGGTTGCCACTGACGGCCGTACCTCCCCCCCTCGCGCACGCAGGCGCCGCGCACCCGGGCGTCGTGTGCGACGTCTGCGGCGCTTCGTGCCTCCCCGGCCGCCGCCTGCGGAGCGGCGCGCTGCCCGACTGGGACTGCTGCGGCGCGTGCGCCGGGAGCGACGCCGCGCGGGTGCGCGCGTTCAAACGTTTATTCCACTCCCGCGCAAAGCGGCGCGGCGGCGGCGGACGCGACGGGGCCCTTTCCGCGGGGGCACACCGCTTTCGCGTGCGTCTGTTGGAGCGCCGCTTTGCCAAGCCATGCAGGCGCACGAGCGCGCACAAGGAATCCGCCAAAACCGCCGCGCGCGCACCCTTCAACCGCAGGCGGCCGGCCCGCTGATCGAGGTTGCCCCCGAAGAGCACTTCCACCCAGACCGCCCCCTCCCTTTTGGCCTCGCCTCCGCCGGCGGCCTCGACCCTCTGGCAGCCGCGGCGGCCGCCGCAGAGGGGAAGCTTCTGTCGGGGCGCGGCGACGGCGCCGCGTGGGGGCGGGCGCTGGCGGCGGCGCCGGGCGGCGAGGCGCGGCTGGCGGCGCTGCGGGAGGTGGTCACACTGGTGGGGTTGGGGTTTAGGGTTTAGGGTTTAGGGTTTTGCCTTTAGGGCTTGGGGTTAAACTGTACAGTGAACTCGGCCCGAGGATGCTAAACCCTGATACAACGCCTCATCACGCCTCATCACGGACCCCTCAACAGCAAAAAACAACAACAAAACCCCTGCAGGAGTTCGAGCCCTCCAACCCCCAGCTCTACTTACCAGAAGATGAGGTGGTGCTGCGGCTGGCGGCGAAAAGCGCTGGCCAGCAGGTGGGGGGTTTGCAGGCACCCCATCTGTGCTGTGTGTGTCGAAGGGGTGCGAGCTTGGCTGTGCGCGTTGGAGGGCGCAACGGCCGAGGGGGAGGGGGTGGTTTGGCGCCGCCGCCCCTTGGGAAAAAGCAAAACCGACGAAACCAAAGCGGCGGAGGAGAAACCTGCCAAACACCAAACGCTGGAAACAAACTCCCCAGGGTGTGCTGCTCAAGCTGTTTGAGCTCAGCCCCTGGGCCATAGCCGCCGCCACCGGCGGGCCCCCCTCTGTAGACATTGACCTAGCAGGCGCCGCGGCCGGGGAGGAGTTCGTTTTGGGCGCGGCGGCGCCGGGGGAGGCGGCGCCGGGCCCGCTCGTGAGGTGGGTGCGGCAGGGGAAGGGTGCGGCTGCTTGGAGGGGAGGCGTCGGCGGCGCGGCAGGCTGAGAGACGCGGGGGCGTGCTTGGAGGGAGGGCGCACCAACGCCGCTCCCGCTGTTCCCACGCGCGCGCCGCCGCCGGGCGCACACCCGCTGGTGCCGCCGCCCGCCGCCGCAGGCGCGTGCTGGAGTGGCGCGGCCTGGCGGGGCGCTCGGGCGCCTTCCTGTTTGAGGCCGTCTGCGGGGACAGGACGGCGCGGGCGCTCGTACACAAGGCGCGCCGGGGGGCGGATTTCAAACGAGGGGCGACAGCTGGGTGGCAGCTGGGCGGCAACGGGGCGGCAGCGGGGCGGCAGCGGGGCGGCAGCAGCTGCGTGCAGCGCGCAAAGCAGGCATCCTGCTGCCACTCGTTCGGTTTTCACGACTGTGCAACGCACACTGCACAACGCACAACGCACAATGCACAACGCACAACGCACAACGCACAACGCACAACGCACATCGCACGACGCACATACACACACCACTCACCAACAGGGCTGCGTGCACGTGCGCGAGCGCCTCACGCTGGCGGGCCACGCCATTTCGGCCTTTGACGAGCAGTGGCGGCCGATAGCCGACGTCCGCGTCTGGGTGGAAGGCCAGGAGCTGGGTCCGGAGCAGTCCGGAGGCGAGGCTGGGCAGTCCGGAGGCGAAGCAGGGCAGTCCGGAGGCGGAACCGGGCAGTCCGGAGGCGGCGGAGGGGCCCCCGAGGTGCTCATCCCCTTTGCTCGCGAGGAGCGGCGCGCGGCGCTCGTCGTCGGCCGCGGCGCGCCGGGGGCGCCGTGCGCGGTGCTGCGCGACTGGAGGTGAGGCGCGCGCCGTCGCCACGGGGGCTTGGGGGTGCACGGGGCCACGGCGGGGCGGGTAGGCACTGCTGAGTGCGATTGCTGCGGATGAGGGTGCATGGGGCCACGGGGCGCTTAGGCATTGCTGAGTGCGATTGCTGTGGTTGAGGGTCCATAGGGGCGACCCCTTGCGGACCTCGCACCAACATGCTTGGCAAACGCGCCCCTGCGAAAACAACTCTACCGCAACGCCCCCGCCAACCAACCCGAAACCGCCGCTCCCCTCGAAACTGGCGCGCTCCCCAGGCGGCTGGCGGAGCAGTACGAACTCGACGCCTCCGTAGCCGCGCCCCAGGAGGGCCTCCTGCCCCGCGCGCGCGCGGCGCTGGCGGTCCGGGTGGCGCTGCGGCTGCACGGGCGCGCGGTGCCGCTGGAGCTGCTGGAAAAGGCGCGTGCCCTTTTGCTGTTTTGTGCCCTTGGTTTGAAAAGGGATCATTGATCGGTTGCGACGATGGGGGCATTCCTCTCTCTCTTTCTCCTCCTCGGGTCTCAATCTTACCTTTGTGCTTCGTAAGCAGGGCTGTGCACGCTCGCATCTGCCGTGCCACGCACCCAACCTGCCCGCCGGCGTCACCCATCACCCGTCACCCGCCGCCCGTCACCAGGTGACGCTGGCAGTGACCGCGTCCACCCTCGACGGCGCCGAGGTGGCATCTGCGGCGGAGGGCTTCGGGCTCGACCCCGCGACCGGAGAGGGCGCCCACTGGGTCGACCTTCCGGACAGGTTTGACCAGACTAGCCCATGTTTGACCAGGCGTTTGACCGGACCTGGGTGGCCAGCAGTTGCGCAGGCTGCCTCGCGCGCCGTCTGAACGGCTGCCGGCCACCCGCAGACTACGCGGCGGCGCGCAAAACGCCCGACGCCCGCCCTGCCGGCCCCGCGCCCCGTCCCACCCCCCCAACTGCCGCAGGTGCTGCCGCGTCGCCGCCGTGCTGACCGCGCGCGTGCGGCTGGCGGCGCCGGGCCCAAACGGGGGGCCGGCCTACCAGGACCTCCGGCACGACGCCAGGTGCGGGGCCAAAGATTCCCAGGGTTGAGGGTTTAGGATTTGGCCGCTAGCGATCAGGCTGTTGCCTCCTTGATTCTATCGCAAGCGAGCGTCACCCGCAGCGCGCCGGCGCGTTGCCGCTGCCGCTCCCATGGTTCAATCCCCCCGCCTGCTGAACCGCATTGCCTGGTGGAGTTTCGACCCCCGCAAACGTGTGCGGCTCCTTAGTTTGTTTAGCATACGTTTGCGTGTGCTCCAGGTCTGATTCGCCCGCGCCCGCATCCTCCCGCGCCCCGCAGCTGGGAGGTGTGCGGCGCGGACGCGGGGGCTGCGATTTTTGACGCCTACCTCGAACGCACCTCGGACGGCGCGGCGGCCGCCTCGGGCGGCGCGGCGGCCGCCCCGGGCGGCGCGGCGGCCGCCCCGGGCGGCGGCTTTGTGCTGCGCGTGCTGGGCCGCGCGGGGGAGCCGCCGCCGGCGCCGAAAACGGTGGTGGTGCAGGTGGGCGCGGTTGAGGGTTTAGGGGTTGGGTTTGCCGCGCACCGCTGGGGGGCCACGGCGGCCGGGACCGGCAGCGGCGCCGGGTGAAGGAAGCGGGCAGAGCGCAGAGCCCTCTTGCGGGGTTTTGAACCGCAGCCTGCTGCCCGCACTGCTGCTGAGCGTGAATTAGCTGAGTAGCTCAATCGCCGTATGAACCCGAACAAACCCGACACCAACCGCGCCAGCTGTCGTCGCTGGACTGGGACGAGGGGGTGCGCCTCAGATTCAACCTGCAGGTAAGAGGGGGGCCATTTGTGATGCCTCACTTCAAGGGAAGGCCGACCTTTCAGAGCCAGGACATCATTGCCAGCAGGCTCCAAGCCTCTATGCCCGAAGACGGTTAACGTCCTGCCCCCTCACCCCCGTATCCCCTCGCGTGCGCCACCCCCGCAGACCGGCCCCGACGGAACCGTGCCGCTGGGCCCACTCTCCGGCGTGCGCACGCTGTGGGCGCACTTGGCGGCCGGCGACGACCCCCCCGGCGCCGCCCCCGCCCCAGCGGGCGCCGTCCGCCGCTGGCGCGTCGCCGCCGCGGCGGCCGCGGCACCCTGCGCCCCGCCGGCGCTCGCGCTGCGCGCGGGCGCGCCGCTGGCGCTGCCCCTGCCGGGGGCACCGGGCGGCGGGGCGCCGGGGGCGACGCTGCTGCGCGTCGCCGCCGCCGCCGCGGGGGCGGATGCCGCGGCCCAAAGTGAGCTTGGGGATGAGGAGAGCACAGTCATCGCCGACGTCACCGCCGCCCACGTGGCCTGGGAGCCGCCGGGGGCGCCCGGCTGCGAGGGCGCGCTGGTCGTCTCCGGACTGCCCCCCGGACTGTACCGGCTGCTGCTGCCGCAGTCCGGCGACTGCCCCGACGGCGCCGAGGGGAGCTTCCCGCCGGGCGGCGGCTGGCCCGGAAGCGTCTCAATCGAGGTGCTGCAGCCGGCGCCCATTGACGCGGCGGCGGCGGCGGCGGCGGCGCCAGCGGCCGGCTCGGGAGATGGCGCGCTGCTGCTGCGGCCGCCGCCGGCGCCGGGGGCGGGCGGCGCGCTGCTCTCCGCCTCGGACGCCGCGCCACCTCGGATCGCGCGCGTCGAGGTGTCCGCGCGCGGCGGCGCGACTGTGGAGCTGCGGGGCGGGGAGGCCGGGCTGCGGGCGGCGCGGGTGGCGCTGGTGCTGACGAGGCGAGCGGGTTGTTCGCGGCTTGGGGCCTGCAAACCTTGAGCCTGCGGCTCCGTGGGCAGCTTTTTCAAACCTCCTTGCCTGCTCAACCCCCAACCTTCCTTCCGCTCGCCCCCAGTCCCCAAACCCCCCAACCCCGAAACCCAAGAAACAAACTCCCCAAATCCCCAAACCCCATCCCCACAGCCCCCAACCCCCCCAAACCCGCCAAACCCCAAACCCCAAATATCCCCCAAACCCTCCAAACCCCAAAACGCGCCAACGGCAGGTTTGTCCCCGACGCCACCTGCCCCGAGCCCCGCTGGCCCCTCGGCCCCTCCCCCCCGCCGCCCCTGCCCCCGCGCCCCTGCGGCGGCCCCGGGCGCTGTGACTACACCGCTGCCGTCAAGGTTGACTCATCAGTGCTTTACGTGCTGAGGCGGCGGCAGTGGGAGGCGGCGGGGGGGCGGCGGCCGGGCAGCCTGCTGCAGCGACCGAGCCTGCTGGTGCACCCGCGGGTGGGTGGGGATCTCGATTGGTTTGGTTTGCTGGTTGCATTGCCGCACTTGCTGTATTTGTTGTTCCAAACGCAACGTGCCCGCCCTGAGCCAGCACCACCCCACCCCCTGGCGCGCAGGCCGTCCGCTCCGCGCTGCCTTCGTCCCGCCGCGTCGTCGCCGGCGGCGACGGCGGCCGCTTCGAGGCGCCGCCGCCGCCCTCCGAGGCGGCGCACGCGCGGCGCGGGCCGGCGATGATGAAACGCGCGGCGATGGCAGCCGCGCCGGGCGGGCCGCTGCGGCCGATGATGGCGGCGGCGGCCTGCTTCTACGGCGCGCCGCCCGCGCCGTGCCCCCCGCCGCCGCCGCCAGAGGGGCCGTTCGAGGCCGCGGCGACCCCCGGCCTCGCGTTCTGCCGCGGCGCGGCGGTCCTGACCCTTCCGGTCCGGCGGGCCGACGTCACCGATGCACAGTCCGGCGGCTGCGCGATGACAGTCCGGCTCGCCCCCCGCGAGCTGGAGGCGCTGCTGTCCGAGGCGCTCGGCGCGCGCGCGCGCGCGTCCGAGGAGGGCAGCCTGCTCGAGGGCTTCGGCTTCACCCACGCGACGTTCGCCGCGTGGCTGCCGGGCGGCGCCCCCGGCCGCGCCTCGGTCGCGCGCATCGCCGTCGGCGGCCGGGGCGGCGCGGCCGTCGCGTCCGAGGCGGCGGCGCGCGATGTAGGGCAGTCCAGGCCGACGCCGGACCCCGGGGCCGTGCTCACGCAGGTGTGGGCCTAAGGCTTTCTCTGGGCCTTTCTCTCCCCCGCAGCACGCCCCCGTCCCGTATCAAACACTCCCAAGAAGCAAGCCGCTGCGCTGCCTGCCTGCACACGCACATGGAAACCGAAACCCCAACCCTGCAACACTACAACTGCAACCGCAACCGCAACCGCAAGCGCAACCCTGCACCCACAACCGCAACACTGCAACGCTGCAACTGCAAATTGCAACCGCAACCGCAACCGCAACCCCCAAAACCAGGCGCTGTCGGTCTCCCCACTGCTGCCGGGAGAGTCTCTGGAAATCGCCGACGCCGCCTCTGCCGCGTTCAACGTTTACTCGGGGCTTGGCCAGGCGGCGCGGCTGTTCGAGGGGCTGATGGGCGCCGGCGGCGGCGGCGCACCGTGGGAGGCTCTAGACGGGGTGGGCATGCGCGCGGGGGGGCGTGTGTGGGCGCCGCATGTGCGACTGTTTGCTGCCTGCAGTGTGCCCTGCTGCGGTGCACGCCTGCACACTGCACGCTGCGTTTGGTTTCTCTTACCTTGACGCGAGGTCAGCGCGTTGTTCCAGGCAGCAAAACCCAGGTAATCAACAACGCCCCCTCGCCAGGTTCCCCGCGGCGCCGACGCCTGGCGCGAGTGGGCGTGGCTGCCGGGCTGGCGCGCGCTCCCGCCGGCGCAGCGGCGCGCGCGGCTGTCGTCGGATTGCTGCAGCGAGCTGCTTTTCTTCCTGGCAATGCGGGACGCCCCCTTCTTCTGCCAGGCGCGCTTCGGCCCTTTCTGCATGCTGTTGATGGCTGTTTCACGCAGCAGAGTCCGCATCTTGCCCCCTCCCGCCGCGCTGGCGGCCGCGCCGGCTGCCCCTCTCTGCGCCAGCGCCGTGCCTTTCCTCTCGCTGGCCCGCGCACGCACCCGCGGCCGCGCCGCCCGCGGATCGCTTATCCCACAACCCCCCGCCCTCACACACACCGCTCCTAATTGTCCCGGCGCCCGCAGGCCGCGCTGCCCATGCTGGCAGCCCGCCTCCCCGGCTCCCACACCTGCGTGGAGGAGTGGCTGCTGCTTCAGGGCCAGTCCGGACGCCTCCCTCACTTTTGGGCCCCCGCCGGCGCCGGCCCCGGGTCGCAGCCGGCGGGCGCGTCCGAGGCGGGGGCGGCGGGCGGCGGCGGGTACGAGGCGGCGCGCGCGGCGTTTGTGGCGCGCTGGGGGGCGCCGGCGCGGTACTGCCGGCTCAACGCCCTGGAAAAGGTGGGCCGCTTGCAAGTCGGTTTTTTTACATTCACTCAGACCTTTCCAGTCTTTTGCTGGGACTCTTTTTGCTAGGACTCTGAAAAGGCTGGCTAGCCAAAAGTGCTGCAAATCCACCCAAGCACACCCGCCCCCACCCCCTTCCCCAAACTGCCTGCTGCCGCGACGGCAGGTGCTGCTCGCCGCGGCCAAGGGCCCCGCCGCGCTGCGGCTGCTGGCACGGGACATGCGGCAGCGGCTGCTGCCCCCAAAGGAGCGGGCCCAGCGGTCCTGGTGAGACTTTGCCCCTATTATCAGGCCGCGCCAAACTGTTTCTCGCGCCAAACGCCGACGCGCACGCCGCTGCCGCCGCCCCTGCTGGGGGTTTGATTGCTGCCCGTCGCAATCACCCCCGCTCCAGCCGCACCTTTTGCAGGGGTGTTTCTCACTTCTTGCACGTGCGCGGCTCTTGCCTTGATTACTGATTCGCCCGTGGCCCGCATTGCCCACCCCCCAAACCCAGGCTGCAGCCCCACCGGCGGCGCCAGTTCGAGGCCGCGCTCGCATGCGGCGCCGCCTCGGCGGGCACGGGCGGCGGCGGCGAGGACGGCGGCGCGCTCGCGTATGGCGCGGCCCCGCCCGGCGGCGGCGGCGGCGGCGGCGGGGCGGGGCTTGATGCGTGGGCGGCGGCTTCGGATATGGCTGTTGCGCAGGACGAAGGCTTTCTGATGGTGCCGCCGCCGGCGGCTGCGGCGCCCCTCGCGGCCGGCTTTGGCGAGGTGGGATTTGCTGTTGGGGGCGAGTGCGGCAGTGCGCTGTCCGAGCCAAACCCCGCACAACCACCCCTTGCATGCAATCAAAAGACCGCGACCCCAAACGCAAGCAGGAGCTGCGGGCCCGCGGCCGCTCGGCCGCCAACGCGGCGCGGCGCGCGCGCGCGGCGCCGCAAGAAACGAAGGAGTGGGCCGAGGCGGGCTGGTGGCGGCAGGAGGGGCGCGCCGCGCCGCCGGAGACCATACCAGGTGGGGCGCTCGGGGGGAGGCTTGGGGGGCGGGTTGCGCCGCGGCGTTTGCTGCGAGGGCTGCCAGCGAGAACCGCCCCGGCGGAAGCGGCTGCCGCGGCGGCCCTCTGCTTGACGAATCCCGCGGCCTGAGCCACCAGCCCCCGCCCAAACCGCCAACCCAAAACGAAAACGCAATCCAGAGTCCTTCTTCTGGGCGGCATGGGCAGACCACCTGGCCGCCGCCTCGGACGCCTCGGCGGCCGGCGCGGCGGCGGCGCCGGCGGCGTCCGCGTCCGGGGCGGCGGGCGCGGCGGCGGCGGCGGAGGCGGCGGCCGCCGCGTCGGCGGCGCCGTTTTTGCCGGAGGAGCTGACAGAGGCGCCGGCGACGGTCGCATCTGCCCTCGCGGCGCTCGCCGTTTTGGGGCTGCGAATGGACGGAGACCCTCCCTCGGGCGGCGACGGCGGCGGCGGCGGCGGCGGGGCGGCGGCGGCCGGCGCGGCGCGCGCGCCGTGGCGCGCCGAGCGCGGCGCGCGCGGCGCGGTGACGCTGGCCGCCGCCGAGCCCTGCCTGGTCTACGCCCGCCAGACCGCGCCGGCGCCGGGGCCGGCGTGCGGAGGCGTGGCGGTGGCGGAGAGGCTGTACGAGGCGGCGCGGCCGCTGCTGGAAGACCCAGAAACCGGGGAGGAGGTGGGGCGCCGAACCAATCTGTTGTTGTTTCAGTTGTTTGGCTGCCTGCCTCCCCTCTCCTCTTTTTTTTCCTGCTCCCTCTCCTTCCTTGTGCTTTCAGTGGGCTGGAAGGGGCCAAGGCAGCTGCCGGCGCCTGTGCGTACAGCCGCACGCCAAGTTCCAGGCACAGGCCCAAGCGCCCTGCCAGCCCAACACTTTTGCCCCTGGGCACCACACATCCCTCCCGCCCCCACGCTCACTCCCGCGTGCCTCCCGGCCGCCCCTCTCCCCCAGATCGAGGCGCGCGCCGAGGGCCCGTTAGTCGCCGGCGTGGCGTACCGCAGTGACGTCGTGGTGACGTCGACGGCGGGGGCGGCCAGGCGGTATGAGCTTCTGATGCAGGTTCGGCGGGACGGTCTGGGGGGGGGGGCGCGGCGGCGCGAATAACCCGTGTTGCCCACATTTGCTTGCACCCACCTCCTTTTGCATTGCAGGCAGGCGTTGTTGAGGCTTACAGATGCCAGACCAGAAACGCCGAACCGCCGAAACCGCCTCCCCGCATGCCCCCAACCAACACCAACACCAACACCAAAACATCAACAGATCCCCTCTGGCGCGCTGCCCCTGGAGGGCCAGCCGCTGTCGGCCGCCTCCCAGATCACCCTCCCCCCCTACGGCTGCCACGTCGCCACCCTCTCTTTCTACTTCCCTCGCCCCGGCACCTTCACGGCCGCCCCTCCCTCCATCACCCGCGCCGGCCGCCCCGCGTGGCTGCCGCCCGCGCCGCCGCGCCCGCCGCTCGCCGTCGCGGCCGCGGCGCCGGCCGCGGCGCCCGGCGCGGCGGCGGGGCCCGCGTCGCCGTTTGATTGGGGCGCGTTCCTCAGATCGGCCCCCGATCCCAAGGTGCTTTCTTATCTGGCAGAAGGGGACCTCTCCCTGGCGGTCCCCCTGTCGGCGCTGTCCCGTCGCTGCCGCCGTGATGCGCGCTTTTTCAGCGCCGCCGTCGCGGCTCTGTCCGCGCGCGGCGCGTTTGACCCCGCAGTGTGGGCGCACGCGCTGCGCCACGGCGACGCCGCCGCGCTGCGGCAGCTGCTGCCGGCGACGCCGCTCGCGCGGCGGCTCGGGGCGCTGCTGCCGGCGGTGGGGGGCGCGCTCGGCGCGGCGGGCGGCGCGGCGGGTGACGCGGCGGGTGACGGGACGGCTGACGCGCCGGGTGACGCCGGTTACCTGCCGCACGTGGAGTTTTGGCCCTGGACCAATGCTTACGTCAGGCCCGTGCTCGGAGGTGTGGGTGCTTGGCCTTTTGGGCTCTTGGATATCAAAGAGTTGACTCATTGGGGACCCAAAAGGAAAGGAATCTTATTGATCTCCTTCATGATGTGGGCGCCTTTCCATCCCGTGTGTTTTTGTACCGCTGCGTGGAAGTTTCCGAAACCGCCCGGCGCGCCAAACCCCGCCCCGAACCGCAAACAAAAACAGCAGACTCCGAGCCCAACCCCCTGCCGGCGGTTTTGTCGGACAACGAAGCCATTGCGGGGCACTACCGGGCTCTCCTGGCGCGCTGCCTGATGGCCGCCCCGCGGCTGGGGCCGCTGGAGGCGGCGCAGGTCTGTGCATCGGTTGCCTCGGCCTGCTGCGTTTTGGTTTGGGGGCCAAGCCTGTTTGCGCGCACTGCGCGCACTTGCACGGCTGTTGTTGCTGTTGTTGCTGTTGTTGCTGTTGCTGCTGTTGCTGCTGTTGTTGCTTCGGGGATCGACAAGACCCTACCTGCAGCAATGGCCCCACGCAACTAAAAACGCTGCCCCCCACAAACAAAAACCGCCACCCCCCTGTCGCAGCTGTCCGTTCACCTCCTGCTGCAGGACAGAACGGACGAGGCAGAGGCGCTGCTGGCAAGGTGATGACTAATCAGTAAAAGCTGCAGAAAAACCGCTTTGCTTTTCAAGCGCTCTGGCTTTTGCCCGTTTCTGCATCAATAGGCCCAACTCCAGAAGAACACCACCGTCCAACTGAAACCCCAACCAACCACCGCCAACAAACATCGACCACCGCCGCCCCAAAACCGCCGCCCAAAACCGCCGCTTAAAAACCGCCGCCCCAAAACCGCCGCCCCAAAACCGCCGCCCCAAAACCGCCGCCCAAAACCGCCGCTTAAAAACCGCCGCCCCAAAACCGCCGCCCCCGACAGGTTTGCGCCGCAGCTGTCCTCCCTCCCACGGGGCGGCCCCCTAAGCCTGCAGCTTGAGTATGCGCGCGCCTCCCTCGCCCTCACGAACCGCGCGCTGCTGGCCGGCGGGCGCGGCGGGGAGGCCGATGTGAGGACGGCGCTGGCGGTGGCGCTGGCGCGGCGGGACGACCCTCAAACTGACGAGGTGCGGTTTTTGCGGGCAGGGGTGCGTGGATTGGGGGCCTGCAGGTGCAGGGTGTGTTGCAAGGCACAACCCCCCCCCCCCAAGGAGGCTGCCGTGGGCGCGACGAGGGGCCCCCAGCCGCGGTCGCCTGCCCCCCCCCTGGGGACTCCGGCTGCGGCCGATGAGAAAGCTTTTTCCCCATCCCCTCCCGCAGGCCTGGCGTGCGCGTTTTGCCGCCGTGGCGGAGACCGCCAGCGCGGCCCTGGTCGGCGGCCCCTCCCCCGCGGTCGGCGCCGGCGCCGGCGCCGGCGCCGGCGGCGGTGCGGACGGGGGAGGCGCGGGCGAGGAGCCGCTCCTGGCGTTGGACGGCTTCGACTCTGCCGGGCGGCTGCTGGTGACTCACCGCGGCGTGTCGGCGGTGACTGTGGCGGGTTACTCAGTGGACGCCGAGCTGCTCTTCTCATCGGACCCTTTCGGTGGCCCCTTTGGCGGCGGCGGCGGCGGCGGCGGCGGATCAGGCGGCGGCGGCGGCGGCGCGGAGGGGCTTGGCCGCGCCGCGTTTGTCGCGCCCGCGGCGGCGGCGCGCGTGCCGGTCGCGCCCCCCGCCGGTGGCGGCGCGGCCGCTACGGCGGCGGTCGACGTTTCTGAGCTGCTGAAGCGGGCGGCGGGCGGCGCGGCGCTGCTGGAGGTTACGGCCGCCGGCCTGCGGCGCTGCATTCCCAGGCGAGCCACGCCCGCGCCAGCGCCAGCGCCAGCATCCGCGCCCCTGCGTCCTTCTGTTCCCGGATCCCCGCCCCCCGCGTGCCCCACCCTCGCTTGCAGCTGCCGCTGCGCCCGACTGCGGCGGCGCGGCTGCTTCAGTCGCCGGCGCCTCGCCCCCTCCCCCCGTCCCGTCTGGCCCGCGATCGATCCCGGGCGCCCCTCCACCTCCCCCAACCTACGCAGGTTCCCCTCGCGGCTGCGGCTGCATTTGTCAGAGTCACTCGGCATCGTCACCGTCCTCTCATCCGCCGCCGGCGGCGCGAGCGCCGACGCCGCGGGACAGCCGCAGGCGTCGCCGGCGGCCGGCGCCTATGTCAAAGTGTTTGCCCGGATGGGGCCGGGGGCGGCGCCTTGGTTCTACAAGGTAGAGGGCGAGCCCTGGGGTTTTGGCTTTGGGGATTTGGGCTTCGGGCCTTGCTGCGGCCGCCGGCATTGCGGGAGTCAACCTCTGAGCCCCAAGCGCCGCCGCGGCCTCGGGTCAATGCGGCAACGCAAAACCCCCAAAACCCCAACCCCCCAAACCCCAACCCCGGCAGGACGGCTACACGGACGCCTGCGGCGCGTTTGACTACGCCACGCTCCCCGCGCTCGCCGGCGGCGGCGGGGAGCGGCCTGCCGAGTTTGCCCTTTTCGTGGCGGCGGAGGGCGCCGGCGCCGCCGCCGCGCGCGCCGCGGCGCCGCCGCGGCTGTAGGTGCCGGGCGGGCGGAGGGGTCGCGGCTGCGGCGCGGTGGGTGCTGGGGTCTGTAAAGAGGTCTGCGTGAAATGCGGCGCGCCGAGGGGGCCGGGTTGCGCAGCGGGCTGGACGGGCGGCGCCGAGTGTTGGTCAAGGCGCCGGTCAGAGTGCGGGGTGAGGGGCATCAAACCTGCGTTCGGCTGCCCATTGTGCACAGTGCAAAAGACGGCCACGTCTTCGGCGTTTCCCACTCGCTTGATCGCTAGGGCTCTTCTTCGCCGGTTCCGCGCCCTTGGCCGGCGCCATTGCGTTCTGCAGACGATTATATAGCCCACCGCATCGCGCGCCGCAGCGCTTAGCGGGGGCGGGCGTGGGCGCGGCGCCACACACCGCACCGGCGCGCCCGCCGCTGCAGGCGGCCCGCCTGCCACCGCCCACCCGCCGCCGCTCCAGCAGCAGCAGCAGCAAGCAGAAGCAGGCAGCAGCCCCCCCGCCAAATCAATGGGCAACTGCTTCGCCTCCGAGCCCGGCGCCGTCCACCAGCGCCGCGGCGCCGCCGCCGACCGCCTGCGCGGCTGGCGCGCGACCGGCATCGTGTCCCTCCCGCCGGGCGCGCGCGAGGTGCCGGGCCCGGTGTTGACCGAGTTCCCCACGGCGGTCAAAGTCCTGGACGCGACGGGCGCGGCGCTGGGCGCGCTGCCCCCCGAGCTGCCGCGGCTGGTCAACCTGGCGCGCCTCGTCGCGGTGCGGGGGGCGGGGGGCCGGGCGGCGCACGGCGGGTGTTGGTGCGTTGCGTGGCCCAGGCCTGCGGCCTGCGGCTTGCGGCCTGCGGCTTGCGGCAGCGGCGGCTGCACGTGTGTGCGCGCGCCCGCCATTCCCCAAGCTGCCCAATCGAGGGAGCTGTCCAGTCCTGCAGCCCTACCTGCAGCAGCACTCAACCGCGCCCCGACCCACACCTTAACCCCTACAAACAACGAAACACCAGCCCGGAAACGGCATCGCCTCGCTGCCGCCGTCCCTGGGATCCCTGACCGCCCTCCGGGTACTAAACCTGGATGCAAACGCGCTGTCCGCGCTGCCGGCGGCGCCCGCAGCGTGGTCCGGCCTGCAGCGCCTCGAGACGCTCTCCCTCACCCGCAACCGGCTGGCCGCGCTGCCGGCGGCGCTTGGCGCGCTGCGCGCGCTGCGGGCGCTCTGCGTCGCGGGGAACGACATCGGCGCGCTGCCGCCCGAGCTCGGCAGCTGCTCGGCGCTGGAGTCCCTCGACGCCTCGGCAAACCCGCGGCTTGCCGCGCTGCCGGCGGCGCTTGGCGCGCTGACGCGGCTGAAGACGCTCGCCGCGGACGGGACGGCGGTCGCGGCGGTGCCTCCGGAGCTGCTTAGGGGCTGCGTCGCGCTGCAAACGCTCGGCCTGCACGGGTGCGGGCCGGAGCCTTTTGCATGCGGCATGCGGCATGCGGCATGCGGCATGCGGCATGCGGCATGCGGCATGCGGCTTGCAGCATGCACCATGCAGCATGCAGCATGCAGCGTGCAGCGTGCAGCGTGCAGCGTGCAGCGTGCAGCGTGCAGCGTGCAGCGTGCAGCATGCAGCATGCCCAACGGCTCGGCCCGCCAGGCCCGCCGCTCGCCTGTACAGCCCCCAAATACCTCCCCAACACTGCCGTGCCGCCCTTCACTCTGAAACCCCCAAACCCCCCAGGTGCCCCATCACGGCAGAGGTGCTCCAGGAAACTGAGGGCTTTGAGGAGTTTGAGGGGCGGCGGCGCGGCAAGTACACGAAGATCATAGCGGGCGGCAGCCTGATGCCCGCGCAGGGCCTGGACGAGGGCTTTGACCGGCGCCTCTCCGGCGCCGGCGGTGCGAGCCAAGGGGGCGGCAGCGCCGCGCCGTCGCGGCGGGGGTCGGCCGCTTGAGGGCCGGCCGGGGCGGGCTCCCATCTCAAAACTCTCTCGACACAAACACACGCGCCGGCGTGCTCGCCGGCGGTTGCTCTGCAGCAATGCAGGGCCCCCTGACCCGGTGAGAGGCCTGCGCTCGGCCTGTAGCTCACAATATGAGAGGCACGTGGGGTATCCATGCTGGCCGCAACGTATGCTGCGACGAGCTCAGAGGGGGGGGGGTCAGCTTGGTTTGGCTTCATCAGTCAACCTAATCCCAGGGGGGGCGTCCCAGGAGCTTGCCGTCCGATGTGGCTGCATGTGCGCCGGCCTGATTTGAGTTATAGGCGTTTTAGCGCCTTAGCCAAAGCAGACAACGGCCAGACATCCGCGATACGGGCAGACTGACGCGGAGGAGATCCAAGTCTTCCGCCGTCCCCACGGCCCGCAGTGAGCTGGAACGAGGTGGGCGTGGGCGTAGGTTTCCATCCACTGCAGACCAGGCGGGCACGGGGGCCCCCGTGCCCAAGCACGAGGCGACGACGTTGCGGGCTCTGCCAGGCCGGGGGCCCACCTCCCCGCCTCCCCGCCTGCCCCGACACAACTGTTTGGAGAGCAGGATACCATGAGCAAACGCGGCGGGGACGCCGGCGCCTGCCCCGGTACGGGCTGCGCTGAACAACCTCCCGGGGACGGCGCGGCGGCGCGGAGCGGGGACGCGATGCGCCAGTTTGCGGCCGGCCTCTACGCCAGCGATGACTTCAGGATCAACTGCTACAAGTGGGTTGTGTTCCTGGCTGCCAACGGGCGCGGGCTCCGCGCACCGCTTGATGGCCCTTGCCCCGCGGCAGGACCGTGCGCACTCGTGGGCAGACTGGGTTATGGCCTCACTACGGGGCGGCCCCGGCCCCAGTAGTGCACTCAAAGCAGCGCGCCGCGCTCCGCAAAAGACACACGGCACCTCCACCCTCCCGCGACCCCCCCCCAGGGTCCTGCCGTGCCCCCAGCGCAGCAGCCACGCCTGGTCGGCCTGCCCCTTTGCCCACCCCAACGAGCGCCTGCGCCGCCGCCCGCTGCACCGCGAGGGGCAGCCGGGGCCGCTGTACCGCGCTGAACTCTGCCCGGCGGTGCGCGCGCGCCAGGAGTGCCCGATGGGCAGCGAATGCGGCTACGCCCACAACGTGAGGCTGGCAGTCGGCCGGGGCTTGATGATTGCGGGAGGGGGGCAGCTGCCTTTTTCTTGGTGCACATGGCGCCAGGCGGTGTGTGTGAGCGGCAGCAGTGGACCACTGTTGCGGGCCACAGTGCCCCAAGGTCGGCACTCAACATCCTGTCTTGCACTTGCTTGCCACCTGCCGAGGCTTCAAATGGCCGCTACCTCACCCCATCCCGCCCCGTCGCCCCCCGCTACAACCCACGTGCACGCACCCGCAGGTGTTTGAGCACTGTGAGTGGCAGGGCGAGCCGCTGGTTGGGGACTGCCTGACCCAGGGACGGCCCGCCTCTTGTCAGGGAGGCCGCACTAACCGCCTGCAGGCAGCTGCAACCCCTTGGTTCCCACACTGCGCTTGGGGTTGGCGTGCTTTGAACCGCCCTTGTGTTGTGAACACTGATGCATCCACCCCCCGACAACATTGAACACCCCCTCCCCCGCAGGGCTGCACCCCGCCATGTACCGCACCCGCCTCTGCGCCAGCGGCACGGCCTGCAACCGCGCCGTCTGCTTCTTCGCCCACTCCAACGACGAGCTGCGCGTTGTGCCCCCCTCCTCGCCGCCGCCGGCCCCGCCGCCGCTGCTGGCGCCGCCTTCCCCCGAGGCGTCTTCCCGCGGCGCTCCCTCCGGGCCCCTCCCGCTGGTGACGGTGGTCAGTGCGACAGACGCCGCTGCGGCAGCTGCTGCGGCCGCCGCCGGCGACGCGCAGGCGGCCAGCGGCGGCGACGGCGCCGCCACTGTGACCACGGGCCCCACGGCGTGGGAGGCGACCCTCGCTGTGCTGGGCCTGGTGCCGACGGAGCCCCTGCCGTCGCTCGCGGGCGAGCTCGGCGCTGATCCGGCGGCGGCGCTGTCGGCGCTGGCCCTGGATGGGGCCCCCCTGCAGTCCAGCCTGGGGGCCTGGCAGGCCGCGCCGCTGCAGGCCGCGCCGCTTTCGCTGGCTGGCCAGCTCCCCGTGGCATGGGACGGTGCGGCCCTCCTGGACAGGCAGCTGTCGCTGCTTGGTGCACTGCCGCCGCTGGCGGTCCACGAGGCGCCGGCGCAGTCCTTGCTGCTGGCTGGCAACCCATTTTTGATGGGTGCGGTGGCGGCCGGCGCCGGCGCCGGCGTGGCGCCTGCCTCCGTCTACGGTTTTGCGGTGCCCCCGCCAGTGGCGCCGCAGCCCGCGCCTCAGGGCGCCCCGCTCCTGCTGGCCGCGGCCCCGCCCCAGCTGCAGCCGCGGCCGCTGCTGCTGGTGCCGTTTGGCGCGCTCGCGCAGGAGCATTCGGTTGTGAATAGGATACTTATGCAGGCGGCTCAAAACCTGGCCTAAAGCCGGTCCGTTCGCTCCTCGCGGCGTTGACCGCCATGCAAGCACCCCAGCCCGCAACGCTCCATCAACCACCCGCCTTGCCACACTGTGGGGCAACGGCTTGGCCATCCCTCCTTTTGCTGCCACCCCTCGCTGATGCGCGCATGTTTTCTTGGCATGCCCAGGCCTCAAGTGCCCTAGGCGTTTCGCCGCGCAGCACCGGCCCGCTCCTGATTGAGCGGGCCCCTGCGCTGGGCTGTGTGTCTCCCTGCGGGGGGGGGCCATGCATGGCCCAAACTGAGCCATAACCTGCGGGTTCGAGTCCGTGGCCAAGTATCCAGGCCTTACTTGTGTATCTCCCCAATGCTGCGCTGGGCCCAAGCCTCAGCTGCAGATGAGGTTCTCGCCAATTGGGCCCCCAAGCCCTTACCACGAGTGCACCTGCCGGCTCTTCCAAGTCAATACCTTGATCGTCCATGCGCGCGCTTTGTGGTGCCCCCGCTGACCCCGGGTCGGCCCGATTGGTGCACACAAAGCTTATACTAAAGAGAGGCCGGGTGGGGACTCTGGACTCTGAACTCCTGTAGGAACCCCTTGAGTCAAACTGCTGCCCGGAACCTGCCGCCAGGCCCCGAGTCGCTCACTCCTCCATGAGCGTTTGTCGCGCGCGGGCTGTTTTGCGCCGCGCTCCCGCGCCGCGCCTGCCATGGACCAGACTGGCGGCAGCCGGCAGGCAGGCCCCAGCCTTGATCCAGCTCGAATCTGTCTTGCTTCCTTTCAATGTTGCCTGTGCACCCACCCACGCTTTAGCGCCGCTTTCACGCCTCACTGCCAACGATGGAGTTTGCGCCTCGCCCCGCCAGCCGAGCGCCGCGGCCGCCCAAGCGCTGCCCGATCGCTGCGGCACCTCCTGCATGGCTGCATTCCCACGATGCGTCAACCCCATCCCCATCAGTCCGATCACCGCCAAAACCTTCAGGATTTCAGTTCGAGGGCAAGTCATGCGCGCCCGGGCCCCGGCCTGTTGACCGGTCAAACTGTTGTGCTTTCTGACGAAGCAGCAGCGCACCAATACGATGCTACTTGCCCGGGGCTTGCACGGCTTCCTGCCCAACGCCCTGTGCCTCCCATCTCAATGACCTCAAACGCCCACACCGGCGGCCAAAAAATGCTATTAACAACACTGCTGCATTCGGGAGGTTGGTGTGCGCACGGTGAGTTGCCGTTACCTTGGGGCCAGCTCCCCTTGCTCCACGCGGCCTTAGGCTTTTTTTGTTTAAGACTGGCGCGAAACAAAACTATGTAATAAAAACATCGTGCGTGGCGGCGCCGAGCTGTGTTTGGTTGGCCATGAGGGGGTTGAGTGCGAGGCGGCAACTTGAGCGGTGGCGGCGGCGGCGCTGGACGAGGGGGTGGCAGCACCACGATGTTGCGGCGCGGGTCAGCGGGTGCGAGGGCCGAACGCAGAAACACCATTCATCAGCGGTCCGTCCGTTCCAGCTAGATCAAGGGGGAACATGCTGTTTGCCCCACGACCTCTTCCCCTGCGGCGCCCGCAGCACAGATGCTTGATTAGTTGAGGGGTTTACAAATTGGGCAGGAGGCTGTGCTTGCCAGCTGTGCGTGGCAAGGAGGTGTACTGGTGAGCGCGCATGAGGGTGCGTGGAACGTGAAAGTGAGCTTGGGCAGTGGCGGAGAAGAACAGAAAGCTGACTGGGGTTTGCGTATGGCATGCGCTAACGTGGACTGAGGTTGAGACGGTTGCGGTGGCGCCGGTGTGGCACCAGGCAGGTGCCCCCCAACAAGAAAACGAGCTGGCTTGGAGCGCGGCCTGCTGCCGCTTTGCTCCTGGCGTTGAGGATTTCATGGTAATTGCTCACCCTCATCAAGCCCGCAGCCTGGTGTTGGGAAACACAGGCGTGACTTTTGACGTTTTGGTCCGTACGCTGTAGTCATGGCTTACAGCAGGCCAGCAGCAGGCAGAGGCCCGCAATCGCGCACCACATTTCCTCTTTTCCTTTATGCTGACTTATAGTTTGATACAGCTTTTAGCAGAGGCAGACACGGGCACACTGCGCGACGTCCGCTGCCTGGCGCGGAGGGGATCCACGTCGTCCGCCGTCCCCACGGCCCGCAGTGAGCTGGAACGAGGTGGGTATGGGGCGTAGGTCTCCGTCCACCGCAGACCAGGCGGGACCACGCATGTTTGGAGACGCAGGACGGCCGCCCCCGTCCCATGCGCGCCCGCACCCACAATAGCAGGGGCGCCGCTGCCTGCCCCAGCGTCGGCGCGTCGGCGCAGCGCGGGGACGCCATGAGCCAATTCGCGGCCGGCCTCTACGCCAGCGACGACTTTAGGATCAACTGCTACAAGTGGGCCGGGGGCTTGGGGGTTGGCGGGGCTCTGTGCATTGGAGAGCCCTGCAGTGCTCGTCGGGGCCTCGCAACGGGGCGGCCACGCACGGCCCCAGCCGCGGACACGGAGCAGCACCCGCCGCGCTCCAAACCTCCGCGCTCCTCCCGCACCCCTCCCAGAGTCCTGCCGTGCCCCCAGCGCAGCAGCCACGCCTGGGCGGCCTGCCCCTTTGCCCACCCCAACGAGCGCCTGCGCCGCCGCCCGCTGCACCGCGAGGGGCAGCCGGGGCCGCTGTACCGCGCTGAACTCTGCCCGGCGGTGCGCGCACGCCAGGAGTGCCCGATGGGCAGCGAATGCGGCTTTGCCCACAACGTGAGGCTGGCAGTCGGCAACTCAGGGCCACGTTTGCAGGAGGGGGGAAGCTGCTTTGCCGTAGGCCGCACGGGGCCAGGCGGTGTGTGTGAGCCGCAGCAGTGGACCAATGTTGCGGGCCACAGTGCCCTAAGGTCGGCACTCAGCAGCCTGTCCTGGCGTGGCTTGCCACCTGCCAAAGCTTCACATGTCCGCTGCCTCACCCCCATCCCGCCCACGTCGCCCCTGCTACAACCCACGTGCACGCACCCGCAGGTGTTTGAGCACTGTGAGTGGCGGGGCGAGCCGCTGGTTTGGCACTGCCTGACCCAGGGACGGCCTGCCAGAGGCCGCAGTGGCTGCAGGCAGCTGCAACCCCTTGGTTCCCACACTGCGCTTGGGGTTGGCGTGCTTTGAACCGCCATTGTGTTGTGAACACTGATGCATCCACCCCCCGACAACATTGAACACCCCCTCCCCCCCCAGGGCTGCACCCCGCCATGTACCGCACCCGCCTCTGCGCCAGCGGCACGGCCTGCAACCGCGCCGTCTGCTTCTTCGCCCACTCCAACGACGAGCTGCGCGTTGTGCCCCCCTCCTCGCCGCCGCCGGCCCCGCCGCCGCTGCTGGCGCCGCCTTCCCCCGAGGCGTCTTCCCGCGGCGCTCCCTCCGGGCCCCTCCCGCTGGTGACGGTGGTCAGTGCGACAGACGCCGCTGCGGCAGCTGCTGCGGCCGCCGCCGGCGACGCGCAGGCGGCCAGCGGCGGCGACGGCGCCGCCACTGTGACCACGGGCCCCACGGCGTGGGAGGCGACCCTCGCTGCGCTGGGCCTGGTACCGACGGAGCCCCTGCCGTCGCTCGCGCGCGAGCTCGGCGCTGATCCGGCGGCGGCGCTGTCGGCGCTGGCCCTGGATGGGGCCTCGCTGCCGGCTGCACCGCTTCAGGCCGCGCCGCTGCAGGCCGCGCCGCTTTGGCTGGCCGGCCAGCACCGCGTGGCATGGGACGGTGCGACCCTCCTGGACAGGCAGCTGCCGCTGTTTGGTGCACTGCCGCCGCTGGCGGTCCACGAGGCGCCGGCGCAGTCCCTACTGCTGGCCATCAACCCGCTTTCGATGGCTGTGATGGCGGCCGGCGCCGGCGCCGGCGTGGCGCCTGCCTCCGCCTACGGTTTTGCGGTGCCCCCGCCAGTGGCGTCGCAGCCCGCGCCTCAGGGTGCCCCGTTCCTGATGACCGCGGCCCCGGCCCAGCTGCAGCCGCGGCCGCTGCTGCTGGTGCCGTTTGGCGCGCTCGCACAGGGTGAGCAGTCGGTTGTCGATCTGATTCTGATGGCTCAAAATCCGGCCTAGTGCCGGTCTATCCGTTCCTGGTGGCGTCCGCTGCCCTGCAAGCACCCCCACACGCTTCATCAACCACTTCAAGTATGCGGCAGCGGCTTCGACCCCTCCTTTTGTTGCCACCTTTTATCTGTTTCGATCTGTGGTTGTCAGCAACTATCCAGGCCTAATCTCTGGATCGTTGAACCGCTCAGCTGTTTGTGATGGCAACAAAATGGGGGTACCGGTATTGCCTGCGGGGCCCCAGCCCTGGCCAGTAGTGCATATGCCGGCTCGTCTCAGCCAATCCCGTATTCGTACATGCAAGTGTGCTGCTCGGCCCCTGATCGGCCCGATGCATGCACAAAAAAAATAGCACTATCCGTTTGCCAGGTCATGTGCGGCATCTCAAGTGTGAAATCCAGTTGGAACACCTTTGGTGCAATCCGCTGCCCGCGAACCCTTTGGTGCAAACCGCTGCCCGCGGCGGCGGGCCTGCCGCCAGGCCGTGAGTCGCGCGCTTCCTGCCGAGCGTTTGTTGTGCGCACCCTGTTTCGCGCCGCGCTCCCACGCCGCATGCAGAGCGCCTGCCATTGCCCAGCCTGGCCGCCAGGCCGCGGCGGCTGGCCAGAAGCCCCGAACTTGACACCGCTTGGTTAATCCTATATATGGTGGTTCTGCTTTGCATCTTACGTTGACGTACCGTTGCGTGCCTGCGTTTGCCCTGTGCCTCCTGCCGGCACCCTCCCCCTTGTCACCGGCCATGTGCATCCCGGCTGCTGCCAAAATCTTAAAGACGTGGCTGTGCACGCGCCCGTGACTGAGATGGTCGCCGACTCACCCGCAATTGCTCGGCGGCGCTTCCAGCCGCCACTGTTTAGCACCCCCCTTACACGCCGGCTCCTTTCGCGGCAGTTTGCACCCCCAAAGCCCATGTCCACTCCCGTCCTTTTAAAACACACGTGGCCACGCCCTTTGAAAACGGATGCTTGCTGCTCACGTGTGACTGCGATGATGCAATGCATGGTCATTCGCCGTTACCTTCAGTTGGGGCCAGACCCCTTGCTCCACGTGGCCCTCGTTTGTCAAAGACTTGGCTGCAGTAAAACCACCGTGCATGGCTGCGCCGAGCTGTGTTTGGTTGGCCATCAGGGGGGTTGAGCGGGAGGCGGCAACTGGAGAAGCTGCAGGCTGTGGAGGTTGACCACCGCGAATGCGCGGCCCGGCCCCCAGCGGGCGGGGTGCCGGTGCAGGACGGCGCGGCAGTGAACGAGGCGCGGGCTTGCATCCTATTTTGGTTGAGCGTGCTCTCTAGGTCTCTCGCACGAGATGAAGGCAGGACTCATGCAATCGGCATTGTTATTGCGCGCAACCCATCTGGGGCACGTGCCCGCCCGGACAGTTTGAGGCCCGTATCGCCGGCAGCGGTAGGGGATAGCGAAAGCATTTGCACGCAGCACGCTATCAAAGCGACCTGCGGCGCGGGCCCGGCGGCAGGGCCTCGCCGCACCGCAGCGCCGCAGTCGCTGCGCCGCAAGCGACAACGAGCCGAGTGCGGGGATGGCGCCGCCGTCGCTGCCGATGCTGGCCTTCCAACACCATGCCGGCAGGTGCGGGACAGGCGCTCCGCTCGGCCAGCGCACAGTTGCATGGCATGCCCGCAGTCGGTCGGCGGCGCTGCACATGCGTCATGCGTGCCCGCCCACCAGCAGTCCCCGCACCGCCCCGACCCCGCCGTCCGCCCGTCAACGCACAATAACACAAAAAACCGGCGACCAGCCTGTTCGTGAGCCCGGATGACCTCGAAAGCATATGCGAGCTCGAGCGGGGGGTCCTCTCCCTCTCAGAGAAGGCCCTGCTGCGCACGGCAAACGGGAGGGTGCGCGGCGCGGGGCGCGCACGGCGCGCACGCGCACGCGCACGCATGCCAGGCGCCCCGCTTGACGCGGCGGCGGCGCGGCTCAAAAAAGCCGCCCGGCAAACCGCGCACCGCCCACCCCCCGACCCCTGCCCCCACCCTGGTCCCAAAACCCAAACACCCACAAACAAACAGTCTTTGCCTGTGGTGGTGCGCACCCTCGCACCCGGCGCCATCGGCAGTCCGGAAGACTTCCGAGAGCTTCTGCTGGAGGCTGGGAGGCTGGCGCGCCTAGACCACCCGTGAGCCGCACCCCAAGCTATTTTGCTTTGCAGGGGAAGGGGGCGGCGGGCGGGCGGGGCTCTGCCCGCGCGGGACGGGGCGGGGGTTTGGAGAGGCTGACCGCTGAGGGCCGCGCTGCGCACCTGGGAGACGCAATTACCGCGACGACGCAGGGCGCTGCGGTTGCCGCACCAGGTCTTAATTAACCCCCCCTTCCCCAAACTGCAAACGCCCCCGCCCCCCATCCAGCCGCGTGCCGCGCTTCTATGGCCTCGGCTGCTTCGACCACTCCTCCCTCGCCGCCGTCCGCGCCTCCATCTTTGCCGTCGAGGCCTTCGCCGGCGCGCGCCCCCTGCGGCGCCTGCTCGAGGAGCAGATGCGCAGCCCCGGGCGCCTTTACAGCATGGCCTGGGCGCTGCGCTGGGCGGGGCAGGCCGCCGAGGCGCTGGCGAGCCTCCACGCACAGCGGCCGCCGCACCTCCACGGCGGGGTGAGCCCTGATCCCATCTTTCTGCAGGACCACGCGCACCTGGAGTGTGCAGGGGTGCAGCTCGGAGGGCTTAAGCCGCACCGCCACGCGCGGGACCGCGCGGCGGGCCTGCCAAACCCCGCGGCGGCGGCCAGCGGCGGCGGCGGCGGCGGCGGCGGCGTGGCGGCGGCGGGCGCGGCGTCGGCGGGGTTTGGGCAGTGGTCGCTAGCACAGTACGAAAGCCGAGAGGCCGAGGCGGCGGAGGCGGCGGCAGGCGAGCGGGCGGCAGGTGCGGCTGACGCGCCCGCGGCGGCGTCGCCGCCGCGCGACGCGCCGCTCCGGATGTTTGCGGTCCGGAGCGAGGCCGCCCTGCCTGTGCTGCCCGCCCCCCGCGGCGCCGCCGCGGCCCCCCCCGCGCTGGCGCCGGCCCCGGCCCCGGCCCCGCCGGCGGGGGAGGAAGACTCGTCCGCGCGCCGGCGGCGCGCCAGCCTGGGCAGCAGCGGCAGCGGGGGCTGTGAGGCGGCGGCGGGGGGGGCAACTCCTTTGGAGTGGTACCTGCTTACAGGTCTGGACGAGGGCTCCGAGCGCGGCTGCAAGCCCGGCGGCAGCGGCAGCGGCCGGCACGCCGCGGCCGCGGCGTGCGCGCTGGCGGGCGCGCGGTCGCTGCCGTGCGGCCCCAGCGAGATGGGGGAGCTGCTGGAAGCTGCAGCCGGCGCGCGCGCCGACGGCGGCTGCGGGGGCGCCGTTCCCGTCGCGGCGGGGGCGGCGGCGCAGGAGCAGGGGCTGCCGCCGCTGCCGAGGCACGGGGCAGCTGCGGCTGCGGCGCAGACGCCGCCGCGCCCGCGCGGCGCGCCCGTCCCGATCCCGCCCGCCCGGCGCAGCGGCCCCGCGCCCGCGCCCGCCGGCTGCAGCGCCGGCAGCGGCGCGAGCGGCAGCGGCGCGGGCGGCGGCGCCGCGGCGTGCTGCAGCAGCAGCGGCGGCAGCGACAGCAGCGCGGGCAGCAGCGGCGGGGATGTGAAGGCTGGCGGGGGGCCGGCGGGCGGGGCGGCGGCGGCGGCGGCAGCGCTGGCCCAGGGCACGCCCCGACTTTCTTGGGAGCTGTCGCCGTCGTCACCGGCGCCGGCAAACGACCAGGCACCTGTTCCCGGCTGCCGCCTGCTCACGTCGTCCCTTCTGGACGTGTTTGCCGACGTGCGCCCGGGCCCCGGGGAAGGCCCCACCCTCCCAGCTCTCAGCGGCGGGGGCGGCGGCGCCGCTGCCGCCAACGCCGGGGCGCCGCGGTGGCATTCGCCCGGCGCGGCGCTGCACTCGCTGGCAGCGGCGCCCCCCGCCGCGCCGCCCCGCGCGCCGCCGCCGCAACGGTCGGCGGGGGCCTCGGCGGGGCCGTTCTCCCCCTTTGCCGCCGCCGCCGCCGCGGGGCCGCCGCCCGCGCCGCCGGCCGGCGCGCCCGGTGCGGCTGCTGCGGCTGCGGCTGCGGCGGCGGCGGCGGCGACGGCGGCGGCGGCGGCAGATCTGGCCAGCGAGTCCAAGACGCGCGGCGGCAGCAACGCGTACGCCGCGTTGACCGCAATAGAATCGATCGAGGAGGGCGACTGCGAGGGCAGCTCGCACCACCGCCCCGCCGCCGCGGGCGACGCCGCTGCCGCCGCCGCCGACGGCGACACAGACGGGCCGCTCTTCCCCGAGGCCGAGGCGCCGCGTGCCGCGGCCGCACCGCGCGGCGGCGACGCGTCGAGGAGCCGCCGCGGCGGGCCGAGGGCCGCGGCGCAGCAGGCCGCGGCGGCGGGGGGCGGCGGCGGCGGCGGCGGCGGCGGGTGCGATGCGACGAGCCGGGACAGGGCCCTCCTTTACGCCGCCCCCGAGCTGCTGAGGGGGGAGAGGTGCGCGCCGCATTTGCACACCATCGCCGCTGCCCTCGCGCCCCTCGGCTCTTGGCAGCCGGCCTGCGCTGAGCGGTGGACCGAGGTGCAGCCCTGCGCCCTGCCACAGCCCCCACCCTCTCCCCCACCCCCCAGGCCCCAGGCTGCTGCCCTCACGCCCCTTCCCCCCACCAAAACATAACAAACCAGGCCGACCGAAAAGAGCGACGTGTTTGCTTTTGGGGTGGTGCTCTACGAGCTTCTCAGCCGCAGCCTCCTCCTGTCCCGGCGCCTGCAAGCGCCCGGCGACGGCGCGCCGGGCGGCCCCCCACGCGACGACCGCTCGGCGAGCCGCAGCGGCCGGTGGGCAGCCGCCGCGGCGGCGCAGCTGCGCGCCGACGGCCGGGCGGACGCCGCGGCGGTGGCCGCGTTTGCCGCGCGGGTGGCAGACGGCCACCGGCCGCCGGCGCCGCCGTTTTGGCCGGCGCCGGTCGCGGCGCTGGTCGCCGCGTGCACCGCGCAGGAGCCCCACGAGCGGCCGAGGATGGGCGAGGTGGCGGCCGAGCTTCGACGGCTCGCGGCGGACGAGCGGACGGTGGCCAAACTGGATTCCTGCGCGAACAAGCGCGCCGGCCGGGCGCCGCGCTGGGCCGTAGAAAGCGGCGGCGGCGGCGCCGCCGGCGGAGGCGGCGCCGTTGAGAGGCGGGTCCCGAGCTTCGTGCGCCGCGCCGGCAGCGGCTCGAGCTCCGCAACAGGTGCCGGCGGCGGCGGCGCCGCCGCCGGCGACGGCGCCGCGGAGGGCGGCGCCCCGCAGGCCGGCGGCGGCGGCGGCGGAGGCGCGGGCGGCGCGGCCGCGCCCCCGCTCGGCCCGCCGCGGCCGTGCGGCTGCGTCATCTGCTGACGGCTGGCCCGTCACGCCCCCCCAAAGCACCGTTCGTCCGCCTTTATCAGGCCCCCCGAGGCTCTTGTTTGAATTGCCGCGCCGCGGCCCCTTACTAAACCCTCAGAGTGCGTGTACCAGCACGCGGCACGGTAGACAAACAGGCCTCTGAGCCCCCTGCCCCAGCGTGGGCTTTGCCCTCACTGTGATTTGCCCGCCGGCGCGCCACATCCCACATATGCACACCCAAGCGCCGGACCGGCCCCGCGGCGCGGCGCGGCCCTTTCCTTTTTGCTGCGCTTTTGCTGCGCCCTGGTGCTGCGCGCAAAGCCACGGGATTTCCATCTCTTCTTCCCCCAAAGCCGCATCCCCCCGAATGGCGCGCGCGCGCCCCCTTTTGGCGCCGCACGAATCACCGCCACGCCGCTACTGCACAGGCGCCGATGCCGGCAGGGGACTGCGGCGGCCGGCGCCGCGGCCCCCGAAAGTGCTGTTCAAACAACAGCCCGTGTGCGGCTGCCGCACAATGAAACACAAAAGGCCGCACACCTACACACACAGACGCACAATCAGACACGCACACGGACGCATGCGTGCCCCCCCAAGCCCCCCAACCCCGACTCTAGTGAGCCACCAGGCAGCACCAACCCACCACGAAACCGCACGGGCAGGCAGCAGCCGGGGGCTTTGCGTTTGCGGTCCGCCGCCCCGTGGCAGGGCCCCCAGACACGGAAACCACACAGACGGCCCGCCACGCACGCGGAAAATCACACACCTCCCATTCCTTGGCCCTTGCGGGCGCGTTTTGCAGGAGAGCCGGCGCGCGTTTGAAGCCTTACGCAATGCAGCGCCGCCCGGCGGCCCGCCGGGGCGCGGAAGTACTGCCAAAAAAACGCAGGACGGGTCGCGCGAGTGCGGCTGTTATCGAAAAGGCGGATCCAACTGTTACGCCGCCCGCCCCGTGCCCCGTTGCACGCCATTCAGCTTGCTGGCCTTGGATTCTGCTGCGCGGCGCGCGGCTATGTAATTTCACCTCCCACCCGCAAGCAGGGGCGCAAGCAGGGGCGCAAGCAGGTGTTGTGCTTGGACTGCGTTGGGTCGCGGGTGGCTCGCGTCGGAGGGGGTGCAGGCGGGCCTCAGGGCCAGCGGAACAGCATCCCACCCCAATCCGACGCAAGCAGGGGCGCGGCAGTGGGGCGCAAGCAGGTGTGCTTGGACTGCGTTGGGTCGCGGGAGGCTCGCGCCGGTGTGGGTGCAGGCGGCCGCGGAGAGGTGGTGCGAGCTGCCCTCGCAGTCGCCCTCCTCGATCGATTCAATTGCGGTCAGCGCCGCGAAAGCGTTGCTGCCGCCGCGCGTCTTGGACTCGCTGGCGAGATCGGCCGCCGCCGCCGCCGCCGCAACAGCAGCCGCCGCAGCCGCGCCGGGCGTGATGGCCGGCGGCGCGGGCGGCGGCCCCGTGGCCGCGGCGGCAAAGGGGGAGACGGCCGCCGCGGCCCCGGCAGACCGCAGCGGCGGCGGCGCGCGGGGCGGCGCGGCGAGGGGCGCCGCTGCCAGCGAGTGCAGCGCCGCGCCGGGCGAGTGCCACCGCGGCGGCGCTTCGTTGGCGGCAGCGACGCCGCCGCCCCCGCCGCTGTGAGTGGGGAGGGCGGTGCCTTCCCCGGGGCCCGGGCGCACGTCGGCAAACACGTCCAGAAGGGACGACGTAAGCAGGCGGCAGCCAGGAACAGGTGCCTGGCCGTTGGCTGGCGCCGGCGCCGGCGGCAACAGCTCCCATGACGGGCGGGGTGTGCCCTCGGCCAGCGCCACCGCCACCTTCGCCCCCGCGCCGCCCGCCGCCCCGCCCGCCGGCCCCCCGCCAGCCTTCAAATCCCCGCTGCAGCTGCCCGCGCTGCTGTCGCTGCCGCCGCTGCTGCTGCAGCACGCCGCGGCGCAGCCGCCCGCGCCGCTGCCGCTCGTGCCGCTGCCGGCGCTGCAGTCGGCGGGCGCGGGCGCGGGCGCGGGCGCGGGCGCGGGCGCGGGCGCGGGCGCGGGGCCGCTACGCCGGGCGGGCGGGATCGGGACGGGCGCGGCGGCGGCGCGGCGGCCGCCCCGTGCCTCGGCAGCGGCGTGCCCATGCGAGAGACCAAAAGCAAAACAGGATGGTGCAAGCCCGCGCCTCGTTCACTGCCGCGCCGCCCCTCCCCAAACTCCACAAAGCCCCTCAAGGATGCCCAGCCTGCGCAGCGCAGCCAGCGGCCATCTCCAGTTGCCGCCTCCCGCTCAAACCCCCCTCAGCCGATCAAACACAGCGCGGCGCAGGCATGCAAGATGCCTTTACTACAAGGTTACTATAAGGTTGGGGCGACGTTTGTTTTTGCATCAAGCCTTCAACAAACCTACGGCCGCGTGGAGCAAGGGGAGCTGGCCCCAAGGTACCGTAACGTCAACTCACCATGCACTGCATCATCGCGGCCACGCGTATGCAGCAGTCACCCGTTTTTCAAGGGCCATGCAGTGCGTTGAAAGGATGGGAGTGGGCATGGGCTTGGGGTGCTTTGGGGTGCAAATTGCCGCGAATACAGTCGGCTTGTAAGGGGGGTGGTAAACAGCGGCGCCTGGAAGGTGGCCCGCCAAGCAATTGCGGGTGGGTTGCCACCTGCGCACCGCAGTCATCTGTGTTCAAAGGCTATGCCATGAAGTGTTAGGACAGCAAGACAGGTCCGAGCTGGATCAAGGCTGGGGCCTGCCTGCCGGCTGCCGCCAGTCTGGTCCATGGCAGGCGCGGCGCGGGAGCGCGGCGCAAAACAGCCCGCGCGCAACAAGCGCTCATGGAGGAGTGAGCGACTCGGGGCCTGGCAGGAGGCTCCGGCCAGCAGTTTGACTCAAGGGGTTCCTACTGGAGTTCAGAGTCCAGAGTCCCCACCCGGCCTCTCTTTAGTATAAGCTTTGTGTGCACCAATCGGGCCGACCCGGGGTCAGCGGGGGGCACCACAAAGCGCGCGCGTGGACGATCAAGGTATTGACTTGGACGAGCCGGCAGGTGCACTCGTGGCCAGGGCCTGGGGACCCAATTGGCAAGAACCTCATGTGCGGCTGAGGCTTGGGCCCTGCGCAGCATTTGGGAGATACACAAGTAAGGCCTGGATTTCGGCCACGGACTCGAACCCGCGGGTTATTGTTCAGTTTTGGCCGTGCATCGCCCCCAAGCAGGGAGACACACTCCCCAGCGCTGGGGTCCGCTCAATTAGGAGCGGGCCGGTGCTGCGCGGCGAAACGCCTAGGGCGCTTGAGGTTCAGGCATGCCAAGCGCACATGAGCGCATCAGCGAAGGGTGGCAGCAAAAGGAGGGATGGCCAAGCCGTTGCCCCACAGTGTGGCAAGGCGGGCGGTTGATGGAGCGTTGTGGGCTAGGGTGCTTGCATGGCGGTCAACGCCGCGAGGAGCGGATACAGTGGCTTTAGGCCAGGTTTTGAGCCGCCTGCATAAATATCCTATTCACAACCGACTGCTCGCCTTGGGCGAGCGCGCCAAACGGCACCAGCAGCAGCGGCCGCGGCTGCAGCTGGGGCGGGGCCGCGGCCAGCAGGAGCGGGGCGCCCTGAGGCGCGGGCTGCGGTGCCACCGGCGGGGGCACCGCAAAACCGTAGACGGAGGCAGGCGCCGCGCCGGCGCCGGCGCCGGCCGCCACCACACCCACTGGAAAGGGGTTGCCAGCCAGCATGAGGGGCTGCGTCGGCGCGTCTTGGACCGCCAGCGGCGGCAGTGCACCAAACAGTGACAGCTGCCTGTCCAGGAGGGCCGCACCGTCCCACGCCACGGGGTGCTGGCCAGGCAGCGACAGCGGTGAAGACGGCAGCGGCGCGGCCTGCCAGGCCCCCAGGCTGGACTGCAGCGGGGGCCCTTCCAAAGCCAGCGCCGACAGCGCCGCCGCCGTAGCAGCGCCGAACTCGCCCGCGAGCGGCGGCAGGGGCTCCGTTGGCACCAGGCCCAGCGCAGCGAGGGTCGCCTCCCACGCCGTGGGGCCTGTGGTCACAGTGGCGGCCGCCTGCGCGTCGCCGCTGGCCGCAGCAGCTGCCGCAGCGGCGTCTGTCGCACTGACCACCGTCACCAGGGGGAGGGGCTTGGAGGAAGCGCCGCACGAAGACGCCTCGGGGGAAGGCAGCGCCAGCAGCGGCGGCGGGGCCGGCGGCGGCGAGGAGGGGGGCACAACGCGCAGCTCGTCGGTAGAGTGGGCGAAGAAGCAGACGGCGCGGTTGCAGGCCGTGCCGCTGGCGCAGAGGCGGGTGCGGTAGAGGGCGGGGTGCAGCCCTGGGGGGGAGCGGGTGTTCAATGCTGTCGGGGGGTGGATGCATCAGTGTTCACAACACAATGGCGGTTCAAAGCACGCCAACCCCAAGCGCAGTGTGTGAACCAAGGGGTTGCAGCTGCCTGCAGCCACTGCGGCTTCTGGCAGGCCGTCCCTGGGTCAGGCAGTCCCCAACCAGCGGCTTGCCACGCCACTCACAGTGCTCAAACACCTGCGGGTGCGTGCACGTGGGTTGTAGCAGGGGCGACGTGGGCGGGATGGGGGTGAGGCAGCGGACATGTGAAGCTTTGGCAGGTGGCAAGCGAGGGCAAGGCGGGCTGAAGGGTGCAGACCTCGGGGCGCTGTGGCCCGCAACAGTGGTCCACTGCTGCGGCTCATGCACACCGCCTGGCCCCGTGCGGCCCACGGCAAAGCAGCGTCCTCCCCCAAGCATCAAGCCCCGGGCGACTGCCCGCCTCACGTTGTGGGCGTAGCTGCATTCGCTGCCCATCGGGCACTCCTGGCGCGCGCGCACCGCCGGGCAGAGTTCAGCGCGGTACAGCGGCCCCGGCTGCCCCTCGCGGTGCAGCGGGCGGCGCCGCAGGCGCTCGTTGGGGTGGGCAAAGGGGCAGGCCGACCAGGCGTGGCTGCTGCGCTGGGGGCACGGCAGGACCCTGGAAAGGGTGGGGCGGGAGGAGCAGAATGGGCGAAGGTTTGGGGCGGTGTTGGTTGTGGAGCGCGGCGGCGATAGCTGCTCTCAGCGCGCTGCTGGGGCCGTGGCCGAGTGGTGGGCGGCGAAACCGAAGTCTACGCCCGCTCCGCGGCTCACGCACTCAGCAGGGAACGTCAAGTCAAGGGCGCGGAATGCGGAGCCGACCCCCGACCCACTTGTAGCAGTTGATCCTGAAGTCGTCGCTGGCGAAGAGGCCGGCCGCGAACTGGCTCATGGCGTCGCCGCGCCGCGCCGCCGCCGCCGCCGCCGCCGCCGCGCCGCTACTGGGCATGCACAGCGGCGTCCCTGCCATCGCGGGTGCGGGCGCTCACTGAGCATGCGATGGCATAGGATCGGCCACAGGGCGTGTGGGGCGGGCATGCCAGTATCATCAGCACGACCCGGCGGCACGGGGCGCCGCCCCCCGTGCCCGTGGGCCCCGCCTGGTCTGCGGTGGGTGGATACCTACGCCCACGCCCACCTTTTTCCAACCCACCGCGGGCCGTGGGGACGGCGGACGACTTGGATCTCCTCCGCGCTAGGTCCGACGTACGCAGCCCGACCCGTTTCCGCCTGGGCTAAAGCTTTATCAAGCCTATAATTCAAAAGCAAGCCAAGGGGGGCGGGTGCGCTGCCGATCGACGCGTTTCTGCCTGCTGTAACAAGCGCCGACCGTAGCGTATGGACCAACGCGTCAAAACTCACGCCTGTGATTCCATAATCACATGATTCCAACGGCTGCGACCAGGCTGCGACCAACTGATGCAATCGGCGTGAAATACCGTAACGCAAAGAGCAAAGCAGCAGCAGGCGCCGCCCCTCATCAAACCCTCCAGTCCGCCCCACTGCTCCCTTGAGGGTTCCCAGCCCGCGCAGCGGCGCCTGTGGCATCTCAAGTTGCCGCCTCGCACTCAAACTCATTACCAACTAAACACAGCTCAGCGCCGCCACGCACGATGGTTTTACTGCAGAGTTCTGTTCGCGCCAAGTCTAAGACAAACCACGCGGAGAAACTTCAAAGGTAACGCACAAAAACCTCCCGGGCACCTGTTCCTGGCTGCCGCCTGCTCACGTCGTCCCTTCTGGACGTGTTTGCCGACGTGCGCCCGGGCCCGGGGAGGCCCCTGCCCTCCCAGCTCTCAGCGGCGGGGGCGGCGGCGTCGCTGCCGCCAACGCCGCGCCGCCGCGGTGGCACTCGCGCGAACCCAGCGTTGGGTTGCGGGTGGCTCGCGCGCTGCGGCTGGTGGGGGTGCTGGCGGGCCGCGGGCACAGCTTCCGGCGTCGATGCCTGCCCCGCGCCGCGCGCCGCGGGCGGCGCGGACTGTCGAGCGGGGGCGCATGCGGTGCCGCCGCCCGCTGGTCGCGCGCACATGCGCCGCGCTGGCGGCGACCGGCGAGTCGGCGACGGCGCGGGCCGGGGCTGGCCGCGCCCGCCTCTGCGCCTCACCAAGCGCCTTGCGGTGATCCGGCGCACCACATAAGCGCGGGCAGGACCCGATCGGTCTCGGAGCGAGGGGAAACCAAGCCGGCGGCGTCGGGACCACAGTTGTTTTTCCTCTCCCCCCTCTTCCCCTTTTCGCCATCGTCAACGTTCCCGCCTGGCGATAAGTTTGCGATAGACCGCGGCGTTCGCACGCCCCCCCCGCGCTCGACCCCCCCAAGCAGCAGCAACCATGAGGCTCGCCGGCCCCCAGAGCGCAGCGAGCGTGCTGGTGAGTGTCGGGGCGCGCTGGAAAACGCATGGCAAGTGCGCGCGCAGACCGCTGAGCCCTCGATCTAATGCCGCTCCCGCAGGCGCGTCGCCGCCCCACCGCAACGCGGCCCGTGGCGCGCCCGCGCACCAGCAGGTGGGTCCAGGGGTTGGTGGCATGCTTTTGCGCTGTGCGCTGGGCGTCGCGGCGCAGTGCCGGGCCGCGGGATGGCCACGCGGCTCAACTCAGCATACCGCGGGCCTCGCGCAGGTGCGTGACGAGGGCCAAGCTCGCGGAGGGCAAGGAGCCCGTCAGGGACAAGAAGATGGACCCGGCGGAGGTGCGGGGAGGGGCACGGGACGCGCCGCAGCAGCGCGCGGCAGCCTGCGCGCCACGCGCAGCGGCAGGCGGCGGGTGGCGGCGGCGGCGGAGGTTCGGCGCCGTGCCCGCCTCCCGCCGCCGCCGCCCGCTGCTTGCGCGGATGTCCTAGCCCCCGGACCCGGCTCGGCCGCCCCGTGGGGCCGCCGGAGCGGCCTCGCCGCCGCCGCGCTGCAGCCGCCGGGCGCCGCCGCTGCTGTTACCCCCGCCGCACGCGCACGCGCACGCGCACGCGCCCAACCGGCGCCCGACCGTCGCTCCCCGCCTCCCCACCACCACCCCGCAGCTGAAGCAGGCCCGCCAGTCGGTGCAGGCCACCATGGACGCTGAGAGTGAGTCGGGGGCGTTGTTCTGCGGTGGCTGTGTCTGGTGTTGTTGGTGCCCAACCGCCGAGTGAGAGTGGCGCATGGCAGCTTTTCGGCCAGCCGCGGCCCGGCCAGCCGCGGTGCCAGCAGCAGCCGTTGGGCGGCAGCGACTTGGGGAAGCGGCGGGGTCGGTTTGGCAGCAGATGCGGCCTGGCGGCGCGGCAGCTCGGCGGCAGCGGCCTTTTGGAGCGGTGTGCGCGCCCACTGTGCACACCAGAAGGGGACCCACAGCCGCGCTGGCGGTTTCCAGCGCAGTTGGACTGGACCGGCAGCGGCGGCGGCGGCGGTGGCAGCAGCAGCATGGGCAGCAGCGGCGCGCAGCTGCGTCGCAGCAGTTCAAAAGGCAGAACGCACGCGCCGCCGCTGCTGCCGCCAGCAATGGCAGCTGCGGTGGGGCCGGCTGTGGCCGCCCGGGTTGGCCCCCCCACATGGCCAGCCCTAGCCACGACCACATGGCCGCGCATGCTCCGACGCCGCTTGGCGCGCACCCGCCCAACACCGCTTCTCCTCCCCCGCCCCGCGCCCGCAGGCGCCCCCGGCTGGGTGGACCGCTTCAACGGCGAGGCCCGCAAGGGGTCCGACATCCTCGTGCAGGTGCGGGGGCGGGCGGCGCGCGCGTGTTTACTAATAGGCGTTTGCGTGTGCATGTGAAGTGCGCATGTGTGCATGTGCGCTCGCCCTCCGAGGCTCTGACAGATGGGAGCACAGCCCCCCCCAAAAAACCGCCGCCTCCCTCAAAAAACCGCCCCCCCCCCCAAAAAAACCGCCCCCAAACCAACAGGCCCTGGAGCGGGAGGGCGTTGACACGGTGTTTGCCTACCCCGGCGGCGCGTCGATGGAGATCCACCAGGCGCTCACGCGGTCGGAGACGGTGTCGAACATCCTGTGCCGCCACGAGCAGGCGCGCGGGGGCGGTTTTGGGGCGGTTTTTTTGGGGGGGGGGTTGGGGGTTTTTGAGGCGCTCATGCGGTCGGAGATGGTGACAAACATCCTGTGCCGCCACAAGCAGGCGCGCGGCGGCGGTTTAGGGTTTTTTGGGGGGGGGGGGGTGCGAGGCGGTTGTGGGGGGTTTGGGGGCCGGTCGCGCGTAGATATCCTGACCCGCCCCCCAAACCCGCCACACGCCCGTGGCGGCGCGGGGTGTGTGGGGCTTTCGGCGCGGTTGTGGGGGTTTAGCGGGGTTGGGGGCAGTCAAGAGGCGGTGGCCGGCGGCGGGTGCGGCTGTTCGGCGCGTGAGGATGGGGCGACGGCAGGGGCAACGGCAGTTTATGGTTGTTGCCGGTCAGGCCAGAGGCAGCCGGGAGACGGGCCGCAAAAGCCACACACACCCTCAAGTCCCACCAAACCCAAATTCAAACCCAAACCCAAACCCCAAACCAAACCCCAAACCCAAACCCCAAACCAAACCCCAAACCCAATCCCAAACCCAAACCCAAACCCAAACCTAAACCCAAACCCAAACCCAAACCCAAACCCCAAGCCAAACCCAAACCCCAAACCCAAACCCAAACCAAGCTCACAAACAAAACAAACCTTCAAACACCCCAACAGGGCGAGATCTTCGCCGCCGAGGGCTACGCCAAGGTGACGGGCCGCGTGGGCGTTTGCATCGCCACCTCTGGCCCCGGCGCGACCAATCTGGTGACCGGTCTGGCTGACGCGATGATGGACTCTGTGCCCCTCGTGGCCATCACGGGGCAGGTGCCGCGCAAGCTGATCGGCACGGACGGGTTCCAGGTGGGGCGGGGGTTGGTGGGCCGCGGGGTTGGGGCTGAGGGGCCGTTTGAGGGGGTTGCGGCCGCCGCAGCTGCTACCACGCCGCTTTCGATGCGGCTGGGGCTGCGCCAAACGCTTTTCCACCCCCCCCCCACACCCCGCCAACCAACTGCACCCCCCCCCCCCGCAACCAACCAACCCGAAGCCCCACGCCGCACCCCCAAACCCCTCCTAAACCCTCAACCCCCAAACCCTCCCACCCCGCAGGAGACGCCCATCGTCGAGGTCACCCGCGCCATCACTAAGCACAACTACCTGGTCATGGACATCAACGACCTTCCGCGCGTCATCAAGGAGGCCTTTTACCTGGCGCGGTGGGTGGGAACCGCTATCCCCCGCGTCGTGGGTTCGGATCCCGGCGGGCGCGGCGGCGCACTTTTTTTCCCCGGGCCGGGCCGCGGCCGGTGCTCGCGCCGCAAGCCTGCCGGCGCGGTCAAGCAGCGCCTGGACCAACCATTGCGCACTGTGGTGGCCACCCCAACGCGCCCCCAAAGCCGCAACAAGCCCGAACCAACTAAAAAAACCTCCCCTCCCTCGCGCCCGCTCAATGTCCCCCCTCCCCCCTCTCCCCCCTCTCCCCCCCTCCCCCGACAGCACCGGCCGCCCCGGCCCCGTGCTGGTCGACGTGCCGAAGGACATCCAGCAGCAGCTGGCGGTGCCGGACTGGGAGACGCCCATGTCCATCACGGGTGGGTTGTTGACCGGGCGGGGCGGGGCGTTTGACCGGGTCGGACGCGGCGGTTGACCAGGCGGGGCGCGGCGTTTGACTTCAAACCAGCCGCAGCTTTTCGGGGTGCTCGGCCGCGCGCCTGCCATCCCAACAAGGACCAAACACATCCCATTCAAAACCGTTTCCTAATCCGTTGACCAAACCGTTTGACCATCAAACCCGCAGGCTACATGTCGCGCCTGCCGCCGCCCCCTGAGCCGGCGCAGCTGGCGGCGGTGATCAAGGCGCTCAAGGGCGCCAAGAAGCCGGTCATCTACCTGGGGGGCGGAACCCTCGACGCGGCGCCCGAGGTGCGCGGGGTTTGGGGTTTAAGCCCCTGGGTTCTTGGGGTCTTGGGGTCATCGAGGCGTGAAAGCCGGTGGGGCCGGTGGCCGCCGGCGGCCTGCCAGCCGAGCTCTCTCAAACACACGCACGCGCACTCTTCTCTTTCTCTGGTTGCTTGCCCGCTCTCTCTGACGCGCGCCGCTCAAACGCAACCCTCCCCCCCCCAGCTGCGCGAGTTTGTGCGCCGCACCGGCATCCCGGTGGCCAGCACGCTCATGGGGCTGGGCACCTTCCCCGGCAACGACCCGCTCGCGCTGCAGATGCTGGGCATGCACGGCACAGTGTTTGCCAACTACGCGGTGGATCAGGTGGGGCTTTGATCGGGGTGGTGCCTCCTCTGAGTTGTGTCCAAAATCCATGTTTGCGCGCTGCCTCTTTTGGGGTTTTTTGCAAACTACGCGGTCGACCGGGTGGGACTCAACACGCACCCTGCAGCGCGACCTGCTCATCGCGCCGGGCCGCCACTCACCAACACCAACACAAACACACAACCAGACACACAAGCACACCACGCCGTCACGCGCAAACACGCACAAACACACACGCACCCCCCCCCCCAAAACCCCAGGCCGACCTGCTCATCGCGCTGGGCGTGCGCTTTGACGACCGCGTGACCGGCAAGCTCGAGGCCTTCGCCACCCGGTCCCGCATCATCCACATCGACATCGACCCCGCTGAGATCCACAAGAACAAGACGGCGCACATCCCCATATGCAGCGGTGCGCGCGGGGGGGGGGGGGGGGGGGGGGGGAGCGGGGGCGAGTTGGCGCCGGCTGGCCGGCACGCGCGCGATTGCTCTGGCTGACCTGCACCCCCAAGCAACCCCAAACAACCACCAACACCCCCAAACGCCCCCCAACAACCCCCAAACAACCTGAAGCAACAAAAACAACCTGAAACAACCTCAAACAACCCAAAACACCCCCAAAGCACCCGCAAATAACCCCAACTCCCCCCCAACCCCCCAAACCATTCGCAAACGCAGACGTAAGGACCGCCCTGCGCGCCCTCAACCGCCTGCTGGAGGCGGAGCCCATCGACCCCTCCCTCTACGCCGCCTGGGTGGCTGAGCTCAACGCCAAGCGGGAGCAGGTGCGTGTGGTGTTTGTTGGGGGTGTTATGAAGGGGGCGTGATGAAGGGGTGCGGTTTCATCTTGGGGGGAGGCCTGTCCTGAGGCCGTTTTTCTGGCCGTGCGCCCTTTGAAACGCGGCTGCTGCTGTTCCGCAGCCGACAGAGCCGGCCGGCGCCCGAAGCCCAAACCGGCGAGAGAAGGCTCGGCCGGTTGACATAACAGCTGACCGCGCCCGCCGCTCCATTCACCACACAGTTCCCCATGCGCTACCCGGACCGGGAGGACGCCATCGCGCCGCAGCACGCCGTGCAGGTGGGAGGGGTTCAGAGTGCCCCGGAAACTGTTTTTTGAAAAGGGGTCCGGGGGGGGGGCTGGGCCAGAGGGGTTAAAAGAGGTCATTCCAGGGTGATGAGCGGCCCCCCACCAAACCTCCAGCCCGCCCCCAAATGACGCCTCCCTGCGCCCACCCTCACCCCACCTTCCCCAAGTAAGCACCAACGCTCGCCCCAACCCGACCCTAACAAAACCCCGAAAGGCCCTGTACGAGGAGACCAACGGCGAGGCCATCATCACGACCGGCGTGGGCCAGCACCAAATGTTCGCCGCCCAGTGGTACCCCTTCGCCGAGCCCCGCCGCTGGGTCACCTCCGGCGGCCTCGGGAGCATGGGCTTCGGCCTGCCCAGCGCGCTCGGCGCGGCGGCGGCGTTCGACGGCAAGGCGGGGCGGCCGTCGCGCGTCGTTTGGGACATCGACGGCGACGGCTCGTTCCTGATGAACTGCCAGGAGCTGGCCACCGCCTTCATTGAGAAGCTGGACATCAAGGTTGGGAGGGGTCTCCGCCGCTTGCTTTGCGGTTTTTGGTTGCTGCCGCCTCGCCGCCGGCTTGCGGTTTGCTCCCCGCTGGCTTGCCGCTGGCTCGCCGCTCGCTTGCTGTTGCACACCTCTTCCAAATAACTCCAAACACCAACCCACCCTCGCCCCCCAAACCAAGACCCACTCAACCCCTCCGCCCCCAATCCAAAAGCCCGCAAAACACCCCCCCCCCTCCCCGCAGGTGCTGCTGCTGAACAACCAGCACCTGGGCATGGTGGTGCAGTGGGAGGACCGCTTCTACAAGGCAAACCGCGCGCACACCTACCTCGGAAAGCGCGAGTCCGAGTGGCACGAGACGCAGGACGAGGCGGACATCTACCCCAACTTCAGGCTCATGGCGGAGGTGGGTTCGGCCCGGGCGGGCGGCGCGGGTTCGGATCCCGGCGGGCGCAGCGGGATGCTTTTTGGAGTGCGGGGAGCGACGGCCCGGAAACTGACTGAAGCCAGAGCCCTTAGAATAAAGCCCGGCAAGCCGCAACAGCTGCGCTGCAATCAGGCGCCCCTCAAGCCCCCAAAAACTCACATCCTACCGGAAAAAAACGATTGAAAAATCCCCCATACTTGCAAACCCCCCCAGTCCTTTGGCGTCCCCGCTGAGCGCGTCATCCGCAAGGACGACCTCCGCGCCGCCATCCGCCGCGCCAACGCCACCAAGGGGCCCTACCTGGTCGAGGTGATGGTGCCCCACATCGAGCACGTGCTGCCCATGATCCCGGTGGGTGGTTGGCCGGGGCTTGGTCATCGTTTTGGGGGTTGGGTTCAGTCCGGTCTGCCAGCCGCTCGTGGAATCGAATATGGGAACCGGGTGAATTGCTGCTGGGCTGTTGTGGAGGCGTTTGGGCTTTTGTGCGGAGGGGTTTGGGCAGAAAAGGAGGGCTGCGGCCGCAGCTGACTGCCCGGGTTTCGAGCAGCTGCCACGCGCACCCCTCACGGCCTCCACCCCCAAGGACGCCGCTCCTTCCCTCCCCCCCCCCCCTCTCTCAACCCCCCCCCCCCCTCTCACAAACAACAACACTTGTCGAGCTTCAACCCCTCCCTTACTAAACGAAACCAAATCCAAATCCAAACGAACCCACCCACCCCCAGGGCGGCGGCACCTTCAAGGACATCATCACAGATGGGGACGGCTCCGTCGAGTACTAAACGCGGCGGCGGCGTTCGAATCCCGCCGTGCGCGGGCAGTTTTTTCTCCCCCGTTGGCCGGCCTGGCCGGGGCGCGCGACTCCCGCACGCGCGCGCGGCGGGGCGCGCGCGCGCCTCGGGCGGCTGCGAAGCCCCACACCCCGTGGCACCCCCACCAGTTTAGTAGCGTTCCCCACCGCCACCGTTTTTGCACCGTCCGCCGGCTGGGTTCCGCCCCCTCCCAAAACTCAACACGCCGCGCTTGCGTCGTCACCTTGTAAACCAGGCTACAGTTTGCTGCGGGTTCATAAGGGGCTGCGGGCTGCACTAGAGGGCTTGCAGGCTGCACCGGAGTCCGCCCAACGCGGCAAAGCGGCAGGTTCTGTTGTGGAACCGCGTGCCATGCAGGGTTGATCGCCGGTGGCGCATCAGCGCACGAGGGTTGCGCCTGAACGCCGGCACGCGCCGGCTGTCGAGCCATGCGGCGCGCGCTATGCGCGGGCCGGCGGCGGCAGCGCGCAGGTCGGGGGCCGCTGGCCGCCCCAATTGCACCGGGCTCGCGCCCAAAGCCTGCTTTCCCGAGACTCACACCTCGAACAAACAGCAGGGCGGGCCTGCCCGCCGGGCTTCCCCTGGCGGGACCTACAAGCCCGGCCTGAGGAGGCTGGAGCCCACCTTCTTAGCCGCTACAGCAGCAGCCCAGCAATCCAGCAGCCGCAATGGCCGCTTCCATCAGCAGCGCCGCGCGCCTCGCGCGCAGCAGCGGCGTGCGGGCTGCCCCTGCTCGGCGCACAGCGGTGGTGATGGTGAGCGGCCCGGAGCAACAGCGCATTGTTTCGTCGATTGTGCAGCGGCCGGCAGCGGCAGGGGCCGGGCGACAGGCCCGCCCCGCCCGCTGCAGCGGCGTGCTGCACGCCCCGCACACCTCCATTGGCCCTGCAGCTGGCCAGGGGGGCGAGGAGTCGGCTTGTCGATTCGGGATTCTCAGCCGCGGGGGCCCCAGGAGGCCCGGACGGCGCGCTGCTGCGATCGAAACCTGCAGTCGCGCTGGTTCCTGCACCCGCGGGCAGCTTCGACGGGCGCTTTCGGCACAGGAAGCCCTTCTCCCCGGCTCGGAGCCGGCGACGCCCGCCCGGGGTGCCCCGCGGAGGACCCGGCGCGGCGCGCCGCCGCTCTGCTCCCCGCCGCAGCGCCGCCGATCCGCCGCGCCGCGCCGCGCCCCGCCCCGCCCGCAGGCCGCCGCCAAGAACGACGTTTCCGCCAGCTATGCCAAGGCGCTGGTGGAGCTGGCCGAGGAGAAGGGCCGCCTGGAGCAGGTGGGGGGGCCCCTGGGGTCGTCGGGGTGGGGCTCGGCCGGCCAAGCAGCCGCCCGCGCCGCCGCCGGCCGGCGCACGCAGTCCGCTGCTGCTTGCCGCCAGCAGCGTCGTGCGCGCGCAGCAGCGCTCCCAGCCCAGCCAACCAGCCTGCGGCGGGCCGGGGACAACGGCGTCAGGGCGCCTGGATCAGCCAGGACGCAGCGGCCGCGCGGCGGGACGCGGCGGCAGCCCGCGCTGGTACTTTTTCCGACCGGCGTCCGCTGTCCTCAGCAGCGCGCCGCGCCGCGCCAGCCCGGCCGGCACGCAGAGCCGTCAAAGAGCCGCGGGTCGAAAGCAGCAGCGAGCCCGGCCCGAAACCGCCCCACCTACCGACCGAAACAGGTCCACGCCGACGTTGACGCCATGGCCGGCCTGGTCAAGGACAACGCCAAGCTGCGCGACCTGCTGTTCAGCCCCGTGATCGAGGACGACAAGAAGAAGGCCGTGCTCGCCAAGGTCTCCAAGGAGGCGGGGTTCCAGAAGTTCACCTCCAACTTCCTCAACCTGCTGGTGGAGAAGGACCGGCTCAACCTGCTGGACGAGATCTGCGAGAGCTTTGAGGAGCAGTACTGCGAGCTGACCGACACCCAGGTGCGCGCGCGCGGCCTGATCCGATCTCACTGATCTGAGATCCGCCGGGGATCCGGCGGGAAGCGCGCCCCGGAGGTCGGCCGGTCCGGCGTAGCGCAGGCTGCGGTTCGCCGCAGCCGTCGCAGCAGCAGCTCGCCCGCCGCGCTGGATCCGTGCAGCGCCCCCGCCCCGCCCCGCCCCGCGCCTCACCGCCCCTGCCCCGCCCCACGCAAAAACAACGCCCCCCCATCCCGCCCCCAGGTGGCCACCCTCCGCAGCGCCGTCAAGCTGGAGCAGGAGCAGCAGTTCCTCATCGCCAAGAAGCTGCAGGAGCTGACCGGCAGCAAGAACATCAAGCTCAAGCCCGTCATCGACACCACCCTCATCGCCGGGTTTGTGGTGGAGTACGGCTCAAGCCAGATCGACCTGTCCATCCGCGGCCAGGTGGAGCGCGTGGCCGACTCGCTGACCAAGTGAGTGAAACGGGCGGTTTCGGGGGGTTTCGAGCGGTTTTGGGCGGTTTTGGACGGGCCTGGCGGCTGTCCGCGAATGCGGTGGGGGGCGCCTGGGGTGGGCCTGTCAGTTGGGAGGGTCTTTTGGCAGTGAGTTGAACCCGTGTTGACCGCGCCGCCCGTTCGCCTTCCCCCTCCCCCCCTTGCAGGGAGATGACCGTGGCCGTGTAAAGCCCTTGCCGGCCACGGGCGGTTGTTTTCGAGGTTCGGACCGGTTCACCCGGGCCGCGCCGCCGCGGCGCGCATGAGGGCGCGCGCGGCGGCCGCGGGCGGCAGCAGCAGCAGCAGCGGCCCCGCCGGCGGCGGCGGCGCCGCCACCGCCGCGCGGCAGGGCCTTTCCGAGCGCCGCGCGCGCGGGCGGCGCGTCATGGCGCGCGCCGCTGTGCTTGCAAATGTGCGGGCGGGGGCGTGCTTGCGGGGGGCCGCGGACGGCCCCGCGCAGCACGCCGCACGCCCGCCGTCTGGTGTGCGCGCGCGCGGCACGTGGCGCGCCAGGCTCGTGCGCGCGCGCGTGCGATCTCATCTGAAGAAGGGCGTTAGTGTCTGTAAGCGCACGGCGCTGTTCTCTGCGGTTGTGGCTCGCAGCAGGGCGGGGGAGGGGATGGGTGGGGGGCGCGGAGACAGCGGCGGCGCTCGCCTCGAGCAGCAGCGGTGACGCTTGCGCCGGCTAGTCGCTGCGTTGGCGCACCACCGCGGCCTTTGCAACAGCCATGTTGAATCCCAAATAAGAACTGGCCACGATACCAGAGCAATCAATAGAAGCACGCGGCTTCCAGTTCCAGATCGGTTTTTGCCGCGCAGGCAAATGGTGTCGCTGCCGCGCCTCCTGGTGGTCGCAGCCGCGGTCAGGGCGATCTACCTGGGCCTCCTGATCGCGTCCGACGCGGCCCTGCCGGACTACGACACCTCCGCGCGCCTCGCGTCCGCCGACTGCGCCCCCGGCTGGCCCGCCGCCGCCGCGGCCGCGCCGCCGCGGGCGCGCTCGGGGCTGGTTGTGTGGGACGCCGTCTTCTTCCAGCGCATAGCGGCGTGCGGCTACGAGTACGAACAGTTCTACGCCTTTTTCCCGGGCCTGCCAGGTTTGAGGGGCGCGGGGGCGGCGCCGTGCTCGAGCTTTGCAAGCGGCGCGGCGGTGCTTGCAGCGGCGGTGCCTGCACGCGGCCGTGCGCTGCGCACTGCACCGGGCGGCGGCGCCGGCGCTGAGCAGCACCGGATTCAGCCAGAGGGCGGCAGCTGTAGCAGCCGAGCGGCATAACCAACCACCCAGAATGGGACTCCTAACGCCCCCCCACCCCCCCACCCCCCCGCGCCGCCCCGCCCCGCCCCGCCCGCAGCGCTCGCCCGCGCCGCGCTGCGCGCGCTCGGCGCGGCGCCGTCGCCCGCCGCCTTTGCCTTCGCCGCCGCCACCGCCAACGCCGCCGCGGCGCTCGCCGGGGCGGCGGCCTTCGCGCGGCTGAGCGAGCGCGTTCTGGGCGACCCCCGCCTCGCGGCCGCCTCGGCGCTGCTCTTCGTGCTGAACCCCGCCCTCGTGTTCCACACCGCCCCCTATTCCGAGGCGGCCTTCTTCGCGGCCACCGCCGTCGGGCTTTGGGCGCTGTACTGCCGGGGCTCCGGCGCCGGCGCGGCGGCGGCGTTTGCGGCGTCGGCGGCGCTGCGGTCAAACGGTGAGGGCGGCGCGGGCGGGGGGGCCCGGGGCGAGTCCAGACCCTCAACGGCGAGAGCCTGTGGTGCGGTTGCAAGCAACCGCCCCTTGCCCTCCACTTGCATGCACGGCAGGAGGCCGGCCGCCGCCCAAGCAGCAAAGCAGCCCCCAAGGCCCCCAATGCGTCGGCTGTTCGTTGCAGCTTCCCCGACAACCCTAAACTGGATGCACCCTGCGAAAGCCAAGCAAACCACAACAAAAAACACAAAACCGCAGGCCTCCTCAACGCGGGCTTTCTGCTTCACGAATACGGCCGCCGCGCCGCCGCGGCGTGGCCCTCCAGCCCCGCGCGCGCCGCGCTCTCCGCGGCCGCCGGCGCGGCGCTGGCGGCGGCCGCCGCCGCGCCGTACGCCGCGTTCCAGCGGGCGGGGTTCCGCGCCTTTTGCGCAAGCAGCGGCGGCGGCGATCGCGGCGGCGGCGGCGGCGGCGGCGGCGGCGGCGGCGGGGGCGGGGGCGGCGGCAGCGGCGGCGGCGGCGGCAGCGGCTGGCCGCGGCCGTGGTGCGGGCGCGGCGTCCCCAGCATCTACGGTTTTGTCCAAAAAGAGTATTGGGGTGTCGGGCCGTTTGCTTACTACCAAACCAAGCAGGTAACGAGGGGGGTGCGGGGCTTCGAGGCTTGGGAACGTTCTGGGGGTTTGGGGGTCCCATTGCGTTTTGGCTGCACGGCGCCGACAGCGGCGGCAGGGCGGACCGCGCCCCCCCCGCCTTTGCACCTGTTTTGCCCGGCCTGTCTGCGGCTGGGCCGCGCCGGTTAGGCACGGCTGGCCCTCGCGCCTCGCCCCCGAACCGAACCCCCACCCTCCCTCCCTGCGCAGCTGCCAAACTTCCTATTGGCCGCGCCGGCGCTGGGGCTCAGCTTTTGGGCGCTGCACGCGTACGCCTCGCGGCGGGGGCTGCACCTCGCCACCGGGGGGCTGCTCACCGAGAGCCAGCTGGCGCGCCTGGCGGCGCGGCTGGGACTTGGCGGCGGCAGCAGCGGCAGCAGCAAAAGCGGCGGCGGCGGCGGCGGCGGCGGGGCTAGTGGGGACCCCAGCAGAAGCGGCGGCAGTGGCAGCGGCAGCGGTGGCGGCGGCACTGCCAGCGGCGGCGGCACTGCCAGCGGCGGCGGCGGCGGAAGCGGCGAGGATGCCGGCGGCGGCGGCGGCGGCTGCTTCGGCCGCGGCGTGGCCGTGTTCATGGTGCACTGGGCCGCGCTGGCCCTCGTGTCGCTGGCGGTGATGCACGTCCAGGTGACCACCCGCTTCCTTTCCGCCAGCTGCCCGCCCCTCTACTGGTTCGCGGCGCGCCTCGCGCTCGGCGGCGGCGGCGGCGGCGGGGGCGGCGGCGGCGGCGGCGGCGGGGCCGGCGGCGGCGGCGGCGGCGGGCGGGGGAGGGCGCCGGCGGCCGCGGTCGCGCTTTGGGCGTACGGCTTGGCCTTTTTGGGCCTCGGCGCGGTGCTCTTTCCGAACTTCTACCCCTGGACTTGAATGGAACGTGCATTGAATTGTGCAAAGCTTTGTGATGATATGTCCCGCCCCTCACGCACACATGCCCAACTGCACCGTGTGTGCGAGGTGTGTGTCTGCACCGCCTCTCACACGCACAGTAAGCAAGCACACCCCACCCCACCCCCTGCCCAGTTTGTAAACCTCTAATGATCCCCGCTTACATGTATTCTTTGTAAAACGTGGAAAAGGCCGTCGGTGCACGTGCAAGCGCAAGCAAACAGCGGGGGCTTTGTGCCTGGAGGGGGTGCGAGACGCCCGGGCGTCAAACCTTGATCATCAGGGCCGTTGACTGATTGGGGGTCAGGCGCGCGTCAGCAAATTCAAGGGCCCCCTGGGAGCCCGGGCTGGGCCGCTTGCGCGCGCGGGGGTTGCTGATTGGTCGAGCGCAGCTCTTTGCAGGGGCGCAGGCAGTGCGGCGGCGGCGGCGCGGGGCGGCTGGCCCTGCGGGGCTGGGTAGTAACGGCGGCGGCCGATGCGGCGCGGGCGACAGCCCACATTGACCCGGGCCCGTTCTGCCCCCCGCGGGCAGGGCACCGCCCCCTCTCGGTCCCATCAAAACCCATATGGATCCTTCCGCCGATTGGCTCTGCGGCGGCACCAACCGAGGGCCGAGCTGCCCCTTCGAGAGCGTGTAGTCATGCCCGGACGGCCCGACCTCCGACCCCCAGGGCCGTTGCGACCGCCCCGCGAGCCACAAAAACGAACGAGCAAATCCCATAGGTTAGCGTCCGCCCAGTCCCATCAGGCAGCGCCTTGGCGAATGCAATCGCCTGGGGATGTCCTCGCCTCGCTGGATCTGCGCTCCCTTTACCTAGCCGATCAGATCCAGCTGCCTCGAACCCTTCAAAACGACCCGATGCAGCCCCCCGGGCCCGGCGGGCCGCGCCCGCCGGGCCTCTCGCTGGGTTGGGGGGGTGCCACGCTGCCGCAGGACCTCAGCAGCGCCCGGGCGCCCTGGTTTGGACGATCGCACAAGTCTTCGTCCCACCGGCAGCGCGGCGGGGGCGGCGGGGGCGGCGGCGGGCCCGGCAGCAGCGGCAGCAGCAGCGGCAGCGCGCCGCCCCGGGGAGGCGGCGCCGGCGGGCCCGGCGGGCCCGGCCCCGCGGGCCCCGGCGGCCCGCCCCACGGCGCCGGCCCCGCCGCGCCCGACGCGCTGTCCGTCGAGGACGCCGTCGCGCTCGTCCGCCGCCTCCCGCGCGACGAGCCGCTCCCCGAGCGCCTCCACCGCGCGCTGCGCCACCTCGACAGCCGCGCGGCCGCGCTGCTGCTGAAAGACCTGTCAAAGGCCGGCCTCGACGAGCGCGCGATCGAGCTGTTCGACTGGCTCCGCGCCCTGCGCGACGGGCACGCGCTGCGCGCGCTGTGCGACGTGTACACGTACACGGCGATGATCTCCCTCTGCATCTACCAGCAGAACGTGGACCGCGCGGTGGAGCTGCTCGAGGAGATGCGCGCGCGCGGCGTGGAGCGAAACGTGCACACCTACACCGCGCTGATGAACGTGTGCATCAAGGTGCGGGGGTTGGGCGTTTGGGGGTGGGGTTTTTTGGGGTGGGGCGGTGGGGGTGGGGTGGAGGGAGAGGCGCGGCCGTCGAGGCTGGGGGGCGGGGGCTGCGGTGCCTTGCGGTGCCCGGCGGGCCGCGCCGCGAGGCGGCCGCGCCGCGAGGCGGCCGCACGGCTGGCGGCGCGAGGCCGGACGCCGTCCGACGGGGCAGCAACGGCCGCCGCCGCCCGACCCGCGCGCGGGCCCAAATCGCCGTTGGGCCGCCCTCAGCCTGCACGCCCCCCCCCCCTCTCTCACCCCTCCCCGCTGCCCCCGCCCCCAACACCCAACCCCCCCCCAGTGCGGCAAGATGTCCGCCGCGCTCGAGATCTTCGACAGCATGCGCGCAGAGGGCTGCACCCCCAACGTGGTGACCTACAACACGCTCATCGACGTGCACGGGAAGCTGGGACAGTGGGACCGCGCGATCGGCGTGATCAAGCTCATGAGGAGCAAGGTGGGGCGCGCGGGGCGGGGGGAGCGGGGCTCGGCGCAGCGTTGGGCCTGTTTTTTTGGCGGCGGCGGCGAGCGGCGCGAGGGGCGGGTTTGTGCGGGGCCGAGCCGCGTGGGCGCGGGGCCAGCCGGCCCCGTGCCTGCGGCAGCCCCGTGCCTGCAGGCACCCTCGTGCCCCACCACGACCCCTCCCCCACCGCGCCCACCCCGCCGCGCTCACACCCTCCCCCCCCCCAAAAAAAACGTCCCCAGGGCGTCGCCCCCGCGCTGCGCACCTACAACACGCTCATCATCGCGTGCAACATGTGCAACCAGCCGCGCGAGGCGCTGGGCGTGTACCAGGAGCTCCTCGCCGAGAGCTTCACGCCCAACAGCACGACCTACAACGCCCTCATCAGCGCCTACGGGAAGCTGGGGCAGCTGGACAAAGTGCTCGAGGTGGGGGGAGGGAGGGGCGGATTGGGTTGGGCGCGGCAGTACGGCTGCAGCAGTGCGGTGTGCAGCACGCCCAGGCCGGAAACTTCGCACACTCAAAACCCCCAAACACTTCCCAAAGCTTTCCACACAACCCTCCCCACCCACCCCGAAACACTAACCGCCCCCAGGTGTACAAGGACATGGTCTGGAAGGGCCTCGAGCGCAGCGTCATCACCTACAGCTCCCTCATCAGCGCCTGCGAGAAGGCGGGCCGCTGGGAGACGGCGCTGCAGCTTTTCGACGAGATGACGCGCGACGGGTGCACGCCGAACACTGTCACCTACAACTCCCTCATCACCGCGTGCGGGCAGGGTGAGGGGGCGGGGTGCGGGTGGCGCTTGGGGGGGGTCTTCGCTGCATGGCTCTTCGTGCGTTTGGGAGGCTCAGTTGGGGTTTACTCCATTGCTTGGGCTTCGTTGCATGGCTTTTCCGGCAGGCGAGTGTTTTGCATGCGGGTGAGCTCCCTTCCCATGCGTGCATGCACGCGTGCGCATGTTTGGGGGCGCCTCGTGCGCCCGGCCGCACCCCGCGCAGCCCCAGCGCGCCCCTCCCCCTCCTCAACCCCGCCGCCCCCCCAAACGCCACGCCCCCACCCCCTCCCGCAGGCTGCCAGTGGGAGAAGGCCCAGGCGGTGTTTGACCAGATGCAGGCCACCGGCTGCACCCCCGACGTTGTCACCTACACATCCCTCATCTCCGCTTACGAGAGGGGCGGCCAGTGGCAACTCGCGCTGTCCGCGTTCCAGCGCATGCTGGCGCAGGGCTGCCGGCCGGACGCGATTGTTTACAACGCGATCATCGACGCCATGTGGCAGACCGGGGTCACGTGGGCGCAGGTGGGGCGGGGGGCGGGCTGTGAGCTGTGTTCCGCGGGCTGTGGGCTGTGTGCTGTCTGCTGTGGGATGTGGGCTGTGTGCTGCGCCCCGCGCCCGGGTGGCGGGGCAGCAGCCTGACGCAGCCGCGAGCAGTGGCTCGCCCCTGCTGCGTGCTCCATCCGCGAGGGCCAGTGCCACCCGCGCCGCGGAGCGCCCCTTGAGCCGGCTTGAGGCATGGCGGCTCAAACTGTATCCCCCTCCTCCTCACCTCCCCACAGGCCAAGGCCCTGGAGCTCTACCAGTCAGCGGTGAAGCAGGGCCACCTCCGCTCCCCCCGCGCCCTCACGAGCGGCGTCGACGGCGCGCCCGCGGCGGGCGGCGACACCGGCGGCGGCGGCGGCAGCCGGGGAGAGCTCAACCTTCACGCGCTCACCGCGGGGGTGGCTATGCTGAGCCTTTACCTGTGGCTGACCGACATTAGGTGGGCGGGTCAAGTTTGCGTGGTCGGCCGTTTTATGATACTTGCCTCGTCAGTCGCCGGCATTGAGCCGCAAGGCTTAAACCCTTGGCCTGCTCGTCGCGCGCGCCGCCGCGCGGCGCTCTGCGCCGCGGGTTCGGCGGCACCGGCCCCGCCCCTCCGCCCCCGGCGCGCGCCTCGGGAGCCCGACCAAGCACCACACCGTCCCCTTTCTGAACGCCCCCCCCTTTCAACCGCCCCCCTTGCGCCCCCCCAGGGACCAAGTGCTGAGCCAGGGAGAGGGCTCGCTGCCGGCGTCGCTGGCGATCGTGACCGACGCCGGCAACAGCAGCCGCGAGCAGGTGCGGGGGCGCCCTCACCCGCCTCTCCCTGCCTGGGGCGCGGGGGGGCGCCCGCAACGCCGACGCCGACGCCGGCTGAGCCTCCAAAGCCGCCGCCTGCAGCAGCGCGCAGTGCGCACCCAAGCACCAAAACACACCCACCCAGCCTCAAAAACTGCCGTTTCCCCTTCCCCCAAACCGCAGGGCAACTTCATCATCAAGGAGGCCCTCTCGACCACCATGGCCTTCTGGGGAGCACCCTTCAGGCCCGTGCAGGACAGGTGCGCGCCTCCCCGGGCCCTCCCCCACAACGCCGCGGCACGCAATGCACACCGCGCGCATGCAGCAGGCCGGCGCGGCCCCATGCAGGGCGCGCGCCCCGACCTTGACTTCAAGCAAAACGGACGGCCGCCCCGGCCATGCAAGCCCTGAAACCTGATGAACCGTGCAACCCTAAACCCTGGACCCTAAACCCTGCCAATCCCTAAACCCCGCACCGTAAACCCCGCCGCCGCCAGGTCGTACCTCGGGCTGCTTGAGGCCTCTGGCCCCGCCGTCGCACAGTGGGTAACCTCGGACGCGTTCTCCGCGCAGATGGCCTCCCTCTTCCCGGTCTCCGCCTCCCCCGCGGTCGCAGACACCCCCGCCATGCTGGCCCGCGAGGCGTCGGCGCGGCGGCAGTGCCACGACGCGTTTGCGGCGGTCGCGCGGTTCGAGGGGAGCCACAGCCTGCAGCTGGGCAGCATGGGGGCGGCCTACCTCGGGCAGGTGCGGTTTCCGAGGCGCGCGCGCGCCCGGCGACTGTGCAGCTCCGAAGCGAGCGTCAACGGCCCGGCGGGCGAAAGCGGGGAAAAGCGGGCGCGCCGCAGCCACGCCCCCGCCTCCCCGGCCCGCGCGCCTCCCCTAATGACACGCTCCCCCCCCCACCCCAACGCGCCCCTCCGCAGCGCACCGCGCTCGTGTCGGCGCTTCTGGAGGCCGGCTCCTCCCTCGGCGTCGCGGATGAGGTGATCCACGACTCGGTCCTTCTTTTGGACCGCGCCCTCTCAGTCGCCTCGGGCGTGCCCCCCGAGCTCCTGCCCCTCGTCGCCGGCGCCGCGCTGCACCTCGCGTCGCTGCAGGGCGCCGCCGACGGCGCCGCCGGGCCCGGCAGCGCCGCGCCGGCGGCGGCGGCGGCGGCGCAGGCGCCGCGCGCCGAGGCGGTGGCGGCGGCGATGGGGCTGGACCCTCAGGCGCTCTCCGTCATGGCGTGGCGGCTGCAGGCGCTGCTGGGGGGCGACACGCTGGCGATCTCCACTATGAGGTGCCTCCGGGTCTACCTGGAGCGCATGGGCTACCGGTGAGGCGCGCGCGGGAGCCCGTTGCGTGCGGGCGCTTTTGCGGGCGCCGGTTTTTCGGGCGGCCGGGCGGGGTGGCCCGCGCCGCACGCGCATGCGCCGGCTTCCCTGCAGCGTGCGCCTGCCTGCGGCCGGTGGCGCAACTCGCGGTGCCCACTCCGCGCGCGCAAAACGCGCGCGCACCCAATCAAACGCAAACGCCGCACCGGCTGACCCACCGCCCCGCCCCTCTGCCCCCCGCCCCCCCAGCTTCCTCGACCAGCGCGGCATCTACGCGACCGCCGGCCTGCCCATAATGCTCGCCGTCGAGGCCCTCTTCGACATGGCCCTCCTCAACTGCCGCCCCTCCGCCGTCGCGGCCGCCATCCTATACGCCGAGCGCCGCGCGCGCGGCGCGGTGCCGTTTTGGCCGACGATGCTCGCGAAGATGACCGGGTATGAAGATCTGGCATCCGCTGAGCTGGCGGTCGCGGTCCACACGGCCCAGAAGCTGTGCCGCAAGGTGCTCTACACCCAGATCTACAAGGCGCAGGCCACCGGGCTCGCCGGCGGCGGCGGCGGCGGCGACGCCGCCGCGGCCGCGGCGCAGCTGCAGGCCCTGCCGGGCGCGCTGCTCGACGCGCGCGTGCCGGCGCCGGCGCCGGCGGGCGCGGGGGGCGGCGGCTTTGGCGGCTCAGCCGGCGTCGGCGGCGGCGGCGGTGCGGGCGGCATGTGGGCGCCGGCCGTATCGGCGGCGCCCGGGCTGTTTGCGCAGCAGCTGCCGCCGTTCGCGCAGGCGCTGCAGCCGCCGCCGCCGCCGCCCTCGTCCCAGCCGCAGCAGCCCGCGGCGGTGCTGCAGGGGCTCGGCCAGGCCGGCGGCGGCGGCATGTTTGAGGGGCTGGCGTTCTCCCTGGCCTCTTTGGGCCTCGATGACGCAGGGCCCCCGGCCCACCCCGCCGGCCAGCGGCCGATTTAGGCGTTTGAAAATCGCGGCGCGGCGCGCGGGCGCGCCGCCCGAGCCGCGCGCCGGCCCGAGCCGCGCGGCGGCCTCCGCCGCGCGGCGGCTGCGGCAGCTGCGGCAAGCGCGACCGGGGCGGCGCTTTCGGCCCGCCCCAAAAGTCCAGAACCGAGCCGGCGCTTTTCTTTACGACCGCGTGTGGGGGTTATTGCCGCGGCAAACTCGCCGCGTTATCCTCGTGGGAGGGGCGCCGGGCGCGGCGCGGCGCACCTGCGCCTGCGCCTGCGGCCGGACGCGCGCCCCTCTCATATTGTTTCCCAGAAACTAAGCAATTCGTGTACCCATTTTCCTACGCGGCCGCCGCGACGGGCACGGCCCGGCCAGCCCGCACCCGTTGCCGCACGCACAACACATCACCGCACGCCGGCACGAAATGCCCGGCCCTCCGCACTTGATTGGACGCGGCGGCGCCGGGCCGGCCACCGGCCGGCGCCTCGAAGAGTCCCTATGGAAAAGGGGGCCGGATCCCCCCTTGGCACCGGCGCCCCGCGCTTTGCTTTTCACAGCCTTTCCCAGCCATTGGGGTTGCCTTACCGTTTGCCGCAGCGCGCCCCCGCGCGCGCCGCGCCGCCTTGCCCGCGCCGCGGCTCGCCCGGCCTCGGCCCGCCCCGCGCCGCGCCTCGCCGCACCCGCGCCCAAATCTCAGCCGCAGGGGTGCGGGGGGGGCGGGGGGGGGGGCGCATCGCCGAGTCCGGGCCGCGCCCGCCTCACCCGGCGGCCGCCGCCGCGGCCCCAAACCTGACGAATGCCACCAGACACACACAAGCACTGCACACCCCTGTTGCCGCGCACGCACGCTGTGCGTCTGCCTCGGCGCTGCTGGAGCCGACCGCCCCAGCGGCCCCGCTGCCGCGCGCGCCAACCACACACCGCGCGGGCGCCGAAGCCCGCGCCGTGCCTCGCTCACTGCAAATGCGGGCCGTCCGCTGGCCCTCGCCGGCCCGCGGCGACCCCCCTGGCGCTCCACACCGCCTTCAAAATCCACACCACGCTACCCCGTTTGCCTTTAGCCCCGTGTGCGCGCGCGCGCCCGAACGCGCGCGCGCCGGAACGGCTAGGAGCCTAAGCGCGCTTTGATGCCGCACGCAACAGATGTGCGACGCAGCCCTTGCCAGGGGCCGCCCCCTCCATGCCTGCCGTCCCTATACCCAACCCCGCCGTTGGGGGGTATGCCCACCGCCGCCTTCCCATTTTGTGTATTCAAGTTGCACCCAAGGCCCCGCCCCTCCTTTTTGGCACGCGAAGCATCGCAGCCCCCCCCGACCCCGCAGCACCACGCGCCCCGGCCGCTCGGCCGAGGGCCCTTTTTCGGACGTTGAAACCAGCACTTGCGTTGCTGCGGCGCCACCCCGGCCCAGCCGCTGGCCGGGGGCGCGCCCGCATCCTCACTTTCGCCGCTCGGCCCCAACCCAATGCGCCCGGGCGGCCCTTGAGGCCGCCCCGCGGCAAAGAAGAAGGGCAGCGTCCATTTGGCTGTGCCTGACAGGCGTGGGCCGCGGCGGTGGCCCTCGCGCCTCCCTTTGAACCATCCCGAGCGCCCCTCAACGCACGCGCGCACGCCACGTCAACGCAACGGTGGCTGCTGACGGCAACGCCCGCCTCGGCGCGCGCCGCGCGCGCGCCCGCCTCGGACGCGCGCGCGCGCCCGCCTCGGCGCGGCCGCCGCAAGGCACGACCCCACCTCACGCGACGACCTTCCTCACGTCACGACTGAAAGGGACGACGAGGGGACGAGGGGGCCGGGCTGCAAAACAAGGTCGTCCGCGTGTATGCACCCGCCCCACACTCCATCCCACACACACACGGTCGATGCCGCGCGCTTTGCATCTGCCGGCCCGCGGGCGCGTAGCTTACCCCTCTCCCAACCCGGCCAGAGCCCAGCCCCCTGCGGGCCGCCTGTCGCCAATTGTTTCCGGGTCCCGGCCACGCCCCGGGACCCGCCCTGCCCGCGGCCCGTATCCCGGAGTGGCTTTCAAAGTTGCGGGCGCGGGCGCGCGCGCCGCCGCCTCGGGCGCGCGCCCGGCCCTCTTCATATGCGCTTTGGGGGGCAGCCAAGGCTCCTCCCGCGCCAAGGATTGAGAGTATTGCTGCCTCGATTTCGCGATTGCTTTCAACGCCCCAAAACCGTGGGGTTGGAACCCACGCACCCGCCCCACCGCCCGGCCCTGTCCGGCTGCGCGGGGGGCTGCGGGCTGGGGGCTTTGCAGGGGAACGGGACGGGTGGGCTGCCTTTCGTGCAAAAGGCCTCTTGAGATGGGCCCTGGAATGTTAAAAACCCCCTACAAAACGTGATGGGGCAGCAGCTGCCGTATTACGCGCAGGCAGACGTGCGGCGGGGGTCCAACCCTGTGGGCTTGGATCGAGCTCGGCTGCTTCCGCACGGCTGTGTGCGAGCTCCTGTTTGCTTGCGCTGGGCCGGCTGGAGCGCTGGACGACCGCTGGCAGGCCTCCATGCGGCGGCGGCGTGCCGGGGCACACCGGTGTGTGCAGCGCGTCGTATCCCCCTTGCCCTCCTTGCGCGTGCTTCTGAACGGGCATACCAGTTTTTAACCCATGGCGTGAGCTCCCTGCCGCGCGCGATGAGGCATCGACGGTGGCGGGGTGGGGGAGCGCAGCGCCTGCGCTCAATCTGGCTGCTATGCCTCCTCCTGGCCTGTCCTAGCCGTTGCTCGAACATCCGAGGGCCAGCGGCCGCGCGCGACGCGCTGAGTTCGCCGAGCAAGCCCGCTGCCCGCGTGAAAGTGATCCCAGCGGGGCCCCAGGCCTCTGGGCCACAGCGGCATGCCGCGGCGATCGCAAGCGATCAGGTGAGGCGCGCGCTGGCGCACAAAGGGTGCACGAGGGGCGGAACCGCTCGCGTGTGCTCGCGCCGCTCGCGTGCTCGGGCCCCCCGGCCGCCACGGGGGCGTGGGCCGTGCGCGCCCGCATCACCGCCCCAATGCGAACGCTGCCAACCACGCGGAACGCCCCTCCAGGACCTTACTGCCGTGCACCGGCTCGCACGCACGGGCGCGCACGGCTCGCTCGCGCGCCTGCTGGCAGCCGCCGCCGCCGCCGACGCCTTGAGCGGCGGCGCGCCGTCGCTTCTCAGGTGCGTCCCCCGGTCCACAGCGCGCCGCGGGGTCAAGGCGCAAGGCGTGGGCGCCGCCGCCGCCGCCGCCGCCGCCGTGCAGCGCGCGCCGCGCGCCGCCTCGGCGACCATCGCATGCGCTGAGACTGCGCGCATGCGGCCCTTTGCCTGAGCATGCAGTGCATGCCCCTCCCACGCCGCCGCACCGCAGAGCGGCCCTCGAGGGCCACGGGGCACCTGCCCCGGATGGCGGCGGTGGGACGGAGCTGGCTGACGGCGGCGGCCACACGGGCGGGGGGCATACCAGGCATGGCCGGGTGTGTGCGCCCCCATCGCTCCCTCTGGCCGGCGCCACGCCTTTCGAGTGTGCCGCCGCCAACGGGCGCGGCCCCGCCGCCAGAGCCTTGATTGAGGTGGGCTTGCGGGGCCGCGTTTGAAGGGATGCGGGAGCGGCGGGGGCCGGTTGGCAGAGGCTGGGTGCGTTCACGTGTGCCTCCCTTCGCTCCCACCCACCGACGCCCAAGCCGCGCTGCCGCGCCCGCCGCGCCTGGCAACCCTTGCGCAGGCGGGAGCGTCCCCTGGCAGGGCATTCGAGCTGGCCGAGGAATTTGGTTACCATGCAGAGCTCCGAGCAGCGGCGCACGATGCGCGCGTTTTCGATGGCCGCGGCAGCCAAGGGCCCGGCAGTGGGGCCTTGGCGGGGGCCGAGCCCCCGCCCGCCGGCCCCGAAGCGGCGCCGCCGCGGCCCGCCGCCGGCGCGCGCCGCGGCGGCCGTGGGCCGGGCGCCCTTCGGACCGGCTGGGCCGCGGCGCTGGCTGCGGCGCGCGCGCTGAGCGGCGCGTTTGACCTGCCAATGGCGGCCGCCTCCTCCGTGGCCGCCGGCGACCCGGCCGCCCCGCCCCCGGGCGCTTTCGAGAGCGGCGGCGCGATGCGGGAGGTTTTGGACGTCACCGCGCTCGTCCTGCTGACGGGAATGCTGCTGCTGCCGCTCTGGAGCACGCTTTGGCTGCTGTGGCGCCGCTCCCTCCGCCGCGCCGCAGCGATGGACCGACCCCTGCGGCGCCTCGCGCGCGCCGCGGCCACGGGCTTGCTCGGGGTGGGCTCGGCGGCGCGGGCGCTGTGGGAGGGCGTTCAGGCGCTGCAGTCGGAAGGGCTGTGCGCGCTGCGCGTCGAGGCGGCCCAGCCGTCGCCGCCAGCTGCGCGGCGGACGCGGCAGCCGTCGCCTCAGGCCGCCTGCAATGGCGGCGGCGGGGGCGGGGGCGGGGGCGGGGAGCGGCGGCGGCGTCAGAGCAACCCCGCGGCGCCGGTGCCTAGGACGCCAAAAGCGGCTGCTGCCACGCCACTGGCAGGCATCGCCGAACCCGAGCCGGGCGGGGCGCCCCCTCCCGCGCTCGCATCGACGTCGCCGCCGGAAGCCCCGCCGCCGCGGCGCGGCTCCGCGCCGCGGGCGTCGTCGTTCCGGGTCACCCCCCTCGAGCTGCCCGCCAGCGGCGCCCCCACGCCCGCCGCGACGCCCGCGGCCGCCGGCGCGGCGCCGGGCCCAAGAGCGGGGGCCGGTGGCGGCGGCGGGGGCGCGGCGTCACCGCTGGGCGTCACCGACAAATGGACCTCGCCCAGCGGAGGCTATGAGGAGGGGGGCATCGCCAAAGCGCTTCTCTCAAAGGCCAAAGCCCCCCCGCCGCCCGCCGCCGCGGCCACCCCCGCGCCGGCGCCCGCGCCCGCGGCGCAGCGGCCGCAGGCCCCGGCGCGCGCGGCCGGCGCGGCGCGGCGGTCGCCTTCTGGGGCTAGCGCCGCGAGCGGCGGCGCGGCGGGCGGCGTGCTTGTGTCGCAGGCGCGCACCTCCTCTGACGGCAGCGGCCCCTTCACCAAGGCGCTTTCGGGCAAGCCCGCCGCACCCGCCCCGGCGAAACCGCCCGCGCCGCCGCCGGCGGGCCAGCCGCAGCCGCGGGCCGCGGCGGCTGCCGGCGCCGACGGCGGGCGGCGCGGCGCGCGCGGCTCGCCGGCCGTGCAGGCGGGAGCAGCCGCGGCGGCGCCGCCGCCGTTGCAGCCCCAGCCGGCTCGCAGCCGCGGCGGCGCGGCCCCAAGCTCTGCGGCCGCGCCTGCATCTACGCCAACCGCGCCGCTTCCAGGCATGCGAGCCGTGAAGACGCCCGGCCCCAAATCGAGCGCCGCCGCACCGGCGCACGAGGACAGCCGCGACGAGTCCGCGACCCGCGACCAGGGCGCGGCGGCCCGCGCGCCGTTGTCAACGCCCGCCGGCAAGCTGCCAGCCCTCTCCAGTGCGTCCAGCGCGCCGCCGGCGCTGCTGTCCGAACGCGGCGGCGGCGGGGGCGGCGCGGAAGATTCCGCCTCGGACTTTGCAGGGGTCCGGAGCCTCTCTGATTCGATGCCATGCACGGCAGCGGCGGCGGCGGCGGCGGCGGCCTCGCGCCCGCCAGCCTCGCCGCCGGCGCCTGCTGTGCCGGGAGGGCTCCCTGCCCCTGCGGCCAGCGCAGCGCACGTGGCGGCGGCGCCGTCCAGCCCCTCCCCCTCCGCCTCTGGCAGCGACGCCCCCTCTGGCGGCCCCGACTTTGATGCTGCGCCCGCGCACGCCGCCCTGGAGGCGAGCGCGGCTGGCGAGCAGGGGCAACAGCTGCTCACGCTGGCGTTCCCGCCGCCGCTGCCCAAGCCGGCGCCGCCGCTGCAAAGCCTCGAGTCGCCCGCGGACTGCGGTGCGCCCCGCACCGCGCCCTCGGATGATCTGTGGGCTCTGATGCAGGCGATACGGCAGCAGCAGCAACAGCAGCAGCAAGATCTGGCGCAGGCGCAGCGGGAAGCACTGCTGCAGCAGCAACAGCAGCAGCAGCGGCAGCTGCAGCAGCAGCAGATGCAGCTGCAGCAGCAACAGCAGCAGCACCAGCAGCAGCAGCTGCAGCAGCTGCTGGCGCTGCAGCAGCTGCAGCGGCTGCAGGCGCAGCAGGCCGCGGCGGCTGGGACGCCGACGAGCCCCGTCGGCGCGGTGCCGGCGTCGCCGGCGATGCTCGAGCTGCTGGCCCAGCAAAGGCAGGCGCAGCAGGCCCTCCAGCAGCAGCAGGCGCTCGTCGCTGCCGGCCGCGCCCCTCCGGGCGCGTGGCCTGCGCTCGCGCCGACCCAGCAGCCGCAGCTGGCGCTGCTGCAGCCCGCGCAGCAGGCGCCGCAGCTGGTGCCGCTGCCGCCGGGCTTTGCGGTGGTGCCGCTGCCGGCGTCGCCGCTGGGGGGCGCCGCGCCGGGCCATGCCACCCAGCTGCTGATTGTGCAGCAGGCCTCGGCCCTCTCGCCTGGCGCCTTGCGCGCGCCGCACGGCAGCCCCGCCGCCGCCGGCGGGGCCGACCCGCTGCTTGCGGCGGCGTGGCCCCCGCCCGCAGCCGCCGACGACTGGCCGGCGCTCGCTGCCGCCGCGGCGCGGCACGGCCGGCTCTCCGCCGACGGCGCCCTCGCAGCCGCAGCAGCGGCGGCGGCGGCGGCAGCCGCCGCCGCCGCGCCGCGGCCGCTGGCGGCCGTCTTTTCGGACCCTCTGGCGGGCGGCGCGCCCGGGCGCAGCCTTTCGGAGAGCAAGCGCATGGCGGACGAATTGGACGAGCTCCTTGGCATGGTGGGCGCCCCCAGCAGCCGGCTCTCGCCTGCTGCTCTTTCGGCCGGCGGGGGCGGTCGAGATTGGTTTGCGCGCGGCTTGGCGGCCGGCGCTGCCTCGTTTGCTGCGTTGAAGGCATCCCTCTAGCTCAGCCTCCCCCTCCTCCCTCCCCCCCTCCCCGCCCCCGCAGGCCAACGAGCAGCTGGGCTGGTCCCCCCTGCCCGACGCCGCCCGCTGCAGCGCGGCGCCGCTGGCGTCGTCCCCCGGCGGCGCGCACCGCTCCAGGCTGGACCCCAACGCCGCGGTCTTCCAGCTCTCCCCAAAGGCGCGAGACCCCGCCACCGCCTCCGCCGCCGCCGAGGGCGCCGCCGCGGGCGCCGGCGCGGGCGCCGCGCAGCTGCGGGGGCTGGCGGGGCTGCAGCTGCCGGACGGCTTCATGGGGGGCGACGGCGAGGGCGACGGCGACGGCGACGGCGGGGGCGGCATCGACGGATTCAAAGGCTGGGAAGCCGCAGAGCTCGAGGGCGGGGGGCCCGCCCCCGGCCACCTGATCGCTTAGTCATCATCATCAGGACAACCTCTCGTCAAGATGCCCTGCGCCGGTTATGTATGCAGGCAGCCCGGCGGCGCGGCGCCGCCGCCGGCCGGCGCCGCGCCCCGCTCCGCGGCGGTGGCTGGCCCCGGCCGGCGCCGGCGCGGCGGCCCTGCCAAAAACATTTGAAGCCGCCCCTTGTTCTTGTTCTCATGCCCTTTCACGTGTTTGGCATCCGAAACCCGCCCGCGATGCGCGCTGTTGCGGCCGCTTGGGGCGCTGCTCTGCGCGGGCCGTTGCACTCCCCGCGAGAAATAACGCGAGCTGCCTCACGGCGCAACCCCCAAGCGGCGCAACCCCCAAGCGGCCCCCAAACCACCCTGGCCTGATTTGCAACCTCTAGCGCCTGTCAAGATTGCCTAATATAGTGCCGTGCCCTGCGGATTGTGTTGCTGCCGCATGCCGGGCCTTGCTATACGGCGGCCCACCGGCCCATGTACCCAAACACACCGACTTTACTTTTTGAGTTGCCTGTTGTGTGGCTGGCACCCGGCCACGTGTAAAGACGCGTGAAACCTTTAGGGAGCGTTTCGCGGCGGTGCCGCCGGCGCGCTGGCAGCGACGGCCGAGTGCCAGCGTGCCAGCGCCAGCTAAGGCAGACGGTGGGCAGTGACAGGAGGTGTCACGACTCCGCTCCCTGTATCCGCACTATTACACCTCCGCTGCGCACCTCAACGCTTTATTACTATGTTGGTACCGCTCACACTCCGC